>PVIJ01003749.1:0-129029 GCA_004024925.1 Scalopus aquaticus
ATCACCAGGAGGTAGGTCATGTCATTACTCCCATGTTCCCGGAAAGGAAACAGGCAGAGACAGAGAGACAGACAGAGAGACAGAGTGTGCTCAGGGACTTCTGAACGCAAGGCTGGGCGGGACTCCTGTGGGGCCCAGACTCCCTGCTCAGGGGGAGGACCCGGCCTCTGGGCTCCCCACTGTGCTCACAGCCCTTACCTTTCCAGTCCAGCCAACACCCTTCCAGATACAGAAGTACACGAGGACCCAGGCGATGGCCAGGGTGATGGCCAGGGGCCAGCGGATCTGACCTGGCTTATCCAGTCCATCTGTCATCTGATGCATGTTGCGCCTGGGGACCAGGGAGGGACAGTCAGGGGGGGAGGGGGCTGCAGCGACCTAAGGGTGCCCAGGCATGGACACAAGGGACACTCTCCACTGACATCTGTGATCACCGAGATCCAAGAGCCAGGGGGGACGGCCGGGCCCCTTATATGAATCAGTGACAGTGCTCTTTGCTCAAAGCCCCGCAGTGCGGCAGCTCAGCCCCTGTCATCGCTCCCCTGGGTGGCTGCAGTGGCCTCCCGGCTGGGCCCTCCACTTCACGACGGCTTTGCCCCACTCCAGCCCTGGGAGCCCTCCAAACTGCCAGTCTCCTCATGTCTCCTGTGGAAAAGCATGCAGGGGCGCCTCCTCCGGCCTCAGAACGAGGCCCCGACTCCCAGGCTGCCTCTGCAAGTCCTTGGAGAGCTGGCCTCTGTTTCTCTGTCCAGTGTCTCCGCTCTGCAGCCCCTCAAACTCTCAGCACCCCACTACTTATACCTCCCGCCTCCTGGGCCTTTCCCAGTCCTGCCTTCCCACCTGCCTTCTGCCTTCCCTACGTGGGTTCCCCCCGAGAGGCCTCCTCGGGCCCCTCAGCTCCCCGCGCACCCGCTCTTAGCACTGGTCACTGGGTGGCCACTGCCCGCCTGTTTGCTTAAGCAGACCAGCCTGAGGAGGCGCCGGAGTCGGTGCTGCGTCCGCATCTCAGCTTCGCTCCGAAGGGCCGGGCGGCTCACGTCTAGGGACCTGCTCTGTGGCTCAGCTCTCCCCGGGGTCCGGACGGCCTTCACCCTCCGCTGTGGCTCCCACAGCCCAGCCCACGTCTCCACAGACAGCCTTCGCCCGACTCCTCCATCCCCCCCTCGAGACCTCTGTCCCCGGGGTGGCCCGACTCACTCCCAGAACTCCACCACGGCGCTGGTCATGTTGGTGGTGTTGGCGATGCTGTAGTTGGAGAAGCAGCGGTCTGTGTTCCAGGGGTTGTCACACTGCTTCCACGGCAGCGTCTGCAACGACAGGCGCAGGCGAGTCCCGGGAGTGCCTGGGGCTCCCTGTCCAGCCCCACATCCCTCCTCTCAGTCACTGCCTCACCTCCCCTTCCCACCAGCTCAGAGACACAGGGCAGGCTGTGTGGCTCCCATGTCAGAGAACAGAGAGGCGCAGCAACTTGCTCAAGGCCACACAGCTTCTAAGCGTCATGGCTGAAACCTGAACCTCAACTTTTCAAGCCTGAAACTCACTTTCCAAGCGGGACCGCAGGATCACGTGTATTCACCCCGGGGCCAAGCCCCAGCCATGTGACCTCGCACCGGCCCCTGTGCGGGCTGGCGATGTTAACAATAAATGCCTGCAGTGTTCATTGCAGGTACAGTTCTAAAATCTTCACAAACTTGACCTTTACTCCTTAATCCTCAGAACAATCCTGAGGCAGGTTTCGCTTTCATCCTAATTATACAAATGAAAGCACTGGGGCTCAGAGAGGTTAAGTCTCTTTCCTGAAGTTGCACAGCTGGTGTGAACCCAGCCTTCCAGGTGCACATGAAATGGGTTACCAATATCCCTTTAGCAGGGGAGCAGCCAGGTACAGAGGGCCTGGCCTGGAGCCAGTACTATAACTTGTGGGGAGACAAGGGCGATGAAGACAAGCCATGTGGGCAGAACGTGGTCCCAGGGCATGGGGGTGAGTACGGGGCTCCTTGTGGAAGGGGCGGTCCCTGCAGCCGCTCACCGTGGTGAAAGAATTGTACAGGTAGTAGATGGCCCAGGAGATGATGACGATGTAGTAGATGTTGAGCCAGAAGGAGAGCACAGCAGCAGCGAGGCCCACACCTGGGAGAGCAGTCATGCGGCACAGTGAGCAAACCTGCCAGCAGGGGGGGCTATCCGCCCCCCCAAGCTACACCCTCGCTGGACCTCGGAGAGAGGCAGGGACTTGGTCAAGGCCACTACATCTGGCAAGGGAGGTGGCCGGGATGTGCATGTGGGCCCAGCACAGCTGGGGGCGGGGTCGTCATCTGTGGCCAAGTGTGGTTCTTGGCAGCCATGCACCTAGGCACCAGGCACCGAGGAGAGCACAGCACAGGGTGGGCTGTTGCGTGTGCGGCCTCTGGATTGGGCCCTTCTCTCTACCTCCTACATTCTAGGTTCCGACCCAAGTCATTTTGGCCAGAAGCAGTTGCTGGTAAGGGCTGCATCAGCTCAGACACGTGCTCAGAGGGCCACTGTCCCCAGGGGCAGGGCGCTGGGGAGACTCCCTCAGGCTCGTGGCAGGAGCACTGCCACCCCCACGTCCCCACTCGGACTTACCCTTGAACATGGGGGCCAGCTTCCACACCCCCAGGCCCCCGATGGAGGTGTACTGGCCCAGGGAGCACTCCAGCAGGAAGAGCGGGACCCCCGCAAAGATGAGCGTCAGGAAGTAGGGGATCAGGAAGGCCCCTGCAGGTCTCGGAGAAAGAGGTGCATGGCGTGAGGCTTGGAGAAGCCCAGAGGGAGCACCACAGCGGGGCATTCTGGGGCCCCGGCCATGATTTCCTTATATTGTACCTCAAAAGCCGTACCCACATGCAAGGCCCAAACTACATCCCTGGCACTTGGCCAAATGAAGGGGTCCGCCCCCAGGTGTCCCCAGCGAGGTTGACCAACCTTTGGGAATCTTTTTATAACAGGGCAAGGAAGAGAAAATGGGGCTCCCTGGGGACTTTAGAGGACGTTTCCCCCTGATCACCTCAGAAAATCCCTCAGGGGCACGCTTTCCGCAGAGACGGGCTGACTAGGAGGCACCTACCGCCGCCGTTCTTCCCGCAGAGATAGGGGAACCTCCAGACGTTGCCCAGGCCGATGGCGTAGCCCACACAGGACATGAGGAAGTCGAAGCGGCCCTTCCACGTGTCCCGGTCTGGAAGGTCGCCCGCCTTCTTCTGCACCTTGACCACCAGGGTTTTGGGCTTGTCGTTGGCCACAGGGGCCTCGCTGACCTCCGTGGAGATCTGCCCATCCGCCACCTTGCTGCCGTTGGCCGCCATGTCTCGGAGTTTGGACGCAGGGGTCCTGGCAGGTGGACGTGCGACGTCGGCCCCCGTCCACGTGGACAGCAGCTTTGCGGTTCAGGGTCCCCCTGGGAGGACATAGCAGGGCATGATGGGCACAGAAAGGCAGCAATAGCCTGGAGCAGCCCCAAAAGAACAGAAACAAAATAAGCCCACAAACCAACCAGGGGCCCAAGAAGGCTGTCCAGAAAAGGGAGGCGTCTTTTTGTTTCCAGAGACAGGGCGTGAGGATGACTAGCTTCAGCTGCCCACCTGGGCCAAGCGCCCTTACATGTCCTGCTTGAAGGAGACGCTGGGGGCAAGCAACTTCCAGGCAGAATCAGGAAGCGCTCATCTTTGCTTCCCAGGATGCAATTGGATGTTTCATCCCCTGAAGCTGTAACAGCTGCAGGGGGTAGGTGGGCGAGGGCCTTGAATGTGTGGTTGCACAGGGGCATCTCCTGGGCACAAGGGTGGGGAAGGGGCATATGAGCACAGGCTCTGATGGTGAAGTAGTCCTCTTTACCACTCTCAAGCTGTGTGACTTTGAGTAAACTCTGCCGCACCTTGACTCCCTTAGGAATTGCTTGACAAAGGTCGCAAACCAGGGTCGCAGTCGGATGCGATATCTCTGCCCATAAGAGAATTATATATAACATTTTGTAGGTAAAATAATAAGAACTCTCCTTTTTCTGTAAGGACTATGATTGGGTTTTTCTAGTATGCCTGCATGCATGTAGCCCTTCCCTCATTGTTTAAAGCCCCATGAATGGGCCCAGGTGCTGAGCTGCTCCTTTGATAAGAATGCATTCTTGCCCAGTTAGGAGTTAATGGTCAATACTAAAGAATATTTACTTCCCTTCCATACATCCTCTGACTTGCTTCGAGGAGCCAACACAAGATGGTTTCTTAGATTAACTACTTTAGGAAGCCTTCCTCAAACAGGATGTGTTTTCTCTGTCCCAGCATGTTTTAAGCTAAAAAGTTTTAATTTACTACTAGGATAATCAAAGCAGGACTACCTACGGAGGACTTAAATAATCAGCCCTCTCCAGTTAATTGACTATTGTCCGCACGCAAGTAGCTTCCCTTCTTTTAACCATTAAACCTAAACAAATGCAGGACTGCTCTCGTTAATGTAAAAAAGTCCCTGCTCAAAGACCACCACTCAGAATAAAGTCCTACTGCTTCCTTTACTTTAAGGAAGTTAAGATAGTGTGGTTTCACAGAGTAAACATTCAGCATCCCCTATAGTCTCCAGTGGGCCAGACATCAGTCATAAAACATCTTAACCTCAAAGAAGTTAATCATTATAGACTTCATACTTCAAACAGATAAATCTATCTCCTAGATGTCCTGTTTTTTCTGAAACTAGTAATTGATCACTGTCTGTTTAAAATATACACACTTAAGCTATGTAATCTATTATTGTCTGTTACAAATGTACTTGCTTGCTAATTTTGAGTATAAAAGACCCGCTTTCTGGGCAATAAAGCGGAGCGGCCTTGAGCATTCCCTGTGTGTGTGTGCTGTCTCTCACTCCCCTTCCCCTTCCCCTTCCCTCCTATCGCCGAAGCCTTCCCCACCATCCTCGGAACTGACAATAACTTTGCTCGGAGCCGGCCTCCGACAAAACTCCTTAACCTCTGTGGGCTCCACCTTGTCTCTGTGGAGGATGCTAGTACGTCCTCATCGGATTGTTGCTCTTCACCCATTCAGGAGGCACCCTGTGCCTGGAAAATGGTGAGGACTGTTGCTATTTGACCAGCAGTGCCCAAGCCTGGCACTGTTTCCGAGTCACTAGGGAGATTTATAAGTACAGTTTCCAGGCCCTTCCCCAGAGGAGCTGCATCGGAATCTCTAGAAGACAAGCCTAGAATCCAAACTTCTAACAAATTTCTCAAAGAGATTCGTATGGCAGGAGCCCAGGCCCAGTCCTCTGTACGGGGCTTAGATGACCTCTCTGACCTTTGGTCACCCCAAGACATTCCACTTGCCTTTTGAGCTCCAGAGACATGTGGGGGAGAAGCGAGTGTAAAAATGGTCCTGGTTTCACTTATAACAGGAATATAGGGGAGCCAAATAAGAAGGCAACATTCAACAGGAAAGGAGGGGAGGGGGAGGGCTCAAGAGGGGGGAAGAGGGGAGCACGGAGGACTATGGTGATGGCTCCACGGGTGAACAGGTGGTGGGTAACTTATGGGGAACACACAATAATGTAAAAGATACAAATAACAAAAATAAATATCTATTATATTAAAATAAATAAATAAATAAAAGGTGGTATAGTTCCACAGTAAATTCTGTTACAATAAAAATGAACTAAAGTGAACTCTAAAAAAAAAAAATGGTTCTGGTTCAAATCTCCAGTCCACCCTTTAACAGTGGAGTGAGTCCACTCTTGATTGCTCTAGCCTCAGTTTCCCCACCTATAAAATGGGGAGAACCCAAGCTGTAGAATAGCGCCCAGGGTGAGCTTCAAAGGCTGCGGGAGTGCTTTTCACCTGACCAGGTTGGAAAGGGAGCTCCATGATGGTTTTTATTTTGGTTGTTGATGTTACCTGATGGTGTTCTGGGAGGTCAGCTCCAGAGAGGCACCCTCTGCAACCCCGGGGAGAGCCTGCAAAGCAGAGGACAGCAGGGACAGTGAACAGGCAGCTGGCAGCCGATGGCGGCCCTGGGCAGAGAGCAGCAGGGGTGCAGGAAGCCCCTGCGGAGCCCCCGCCGTGAACACAGCATGTCCATGCAGTGCGGCGCTGGCGCCGGGTGCTGGCCACATGCGGGTGTGGGCTGGCTGCCCCTGGCACAGCATAGAGCGCGCTGAGGGCTACGTGAGGAAGATGTTCCATAATTTTATCAGAAGGAAATTAAATCAACAGGGGGCAGCAGCTCCCCGAGTGTCCCCTGGGAGCCAACCAATGCAGCTGTTTTCCTCTGTCCCTCCAAACGTGCAGAAATGTTGTGAAAGACTATGGGTAGGAATGTGGGCGAGAGCCCCGGGTTTGGTGGCAAGAAAAAAGCACGTTTCAAAATAGTTTATTTAGTATGATCCTATTTCTGTCCCCCCTCCCCAATTTATTCATTAAAAGAAATAACTAAAACACCAGAACGTGATACTATAGTCACAGTAATTAGTATCTACGGGATTTCTGTTTTCTTCTTTGTATTTTTCTGGATTCCCATAATGTTCTACAAACTAAAGAAATAAGCAAACAAACAAACAAAACGCAGAATAAACTTATGGAACCCTCAGAGCATACAGGGACACGGGAAGCACTGGCGTGAGGACGCTCAGGTGTGGGACTGAGCCAAGCATGCGCAGTGCGGCCCCGCCCGCCCGTGGCTTCCTCCCTCGGCTGTCCCCATGGCGGTCTGCTGTGCGCTCACGCTTCGGCCCCTCTCATGCAGCCCCCCATTACCAAACACCATTGTCTCTTCCTAGAGTTCCCGAAGAACCAGACCACCTTCAGACAATCCAAACTTTACTGCCAACCCCGCTTCTTGTTCCCAAGGCCGACCCGTGGGCTCATCTTGGATGCCCGGCTAGATCCTGGCCTGGGCATGGCACCATCAGGGGGCGCTCTGGACTCTGGCAGAGAGGCCGCCTTTCATCATCAGGAATGGCAGGAGGCAAGGGACAGCAGGCTCTGGGGTTGACTAGGGAGTCTTGACATATGCAGGGGGCAGCCGCAGGAAAGGGGAGAAAGCTATAGTGGAGCCCCTTTGGTGGGGGTCGCCACCAGCTGTCAAAACGACACACCTGACTGCCTCCATATACCCTTCTGGGCTCCGGCCGCCATTTTTGTTCAAAAAGATCCAATCATCTGGGAGCAAGATGATCACCTGACCCAGGCTAACCAATCAAAGCTCCTTCCCTGAGCGTCCCTGGAAAGAGGCCATCTTTCCAGCAACCTGGGACCACTCAGGCAGCCACCTTCTGCCCCACCTTGTACCCCAAACAGCAGAGAGAGCTGGTCTGCCGAGGAGGAAGGGATTTCGGGATCAAAAGGAGAGTGGTGAAGACATTATACGTTCCAAGTTTTCTTAAGACTGGCTACACCCCTGCTCTTGGAGTTTACAAGACACCCATAGTTGTAAAAGAAATGCTCCATTCTGTGACACGGGCCCAGGGGCGCCCAGCACAATCCTGCTGTGGATCTCTGTCCATCTCCTCCACTACTCGAGCAAGTGCTCAGGAAGGCCAGGGCCTGAAGGACAACCACTACTGGCCGCCACTCTGGATCCACTTGAGACGCCAAACTGAAACCCACCTGGGCTTCTGGCACTGGGACAGAGCACTGAGTCATCTGCCACCACCCAGCAGGTAGGTGGGTGGCACAGCGTGTTCACAGGGTGAAGCTTGGCCTGTGTGTTCTTGAAGAAACCATCCAATATCGACAGGGAGGGAGATGGGAAGAGGGGAAGCAGAGTCTAGTTCACAAGTTTTTCCATCATCTTCCCGGTGACGTACCTTCTCCTGACACACCGCATCAGCCAGATCAGAACTCCCCCCTGGCAGACACACTGCCATCCCAGATTATGGGAGAGTGCACCCGGCTCAGCCAATGCCGGTGACTTCCCTAGGGAGGGCCCTCCTTCTCAAAGACACGGTGGATGACGGTCAGCCACAGAAAGTCACAGATGAACGTGACTGATGCTTCCTTGAGGACGCAGAGTGGGGAGGCAGCCAGCCACCCCCAGCTAAATCTGACAGCCCTGGTTCCCGACACTTAACTGGGCGGATGACTTCCCCTCTTTGGTTCTCATCTGTAAAATGGGAGGCAGTACGTCTTCCAGAGAGCTGTGGTGGAGAGGAGCTGAAATCACGTAAAGAGTGTGAAATAGCACGGCTCATAACCGGCTTTGGAACCCTCAGCCGTGTTATCATTGCAGTTGTCATCTGTGTGCATGGCGGGTTCTGAGCTGTGTTCACAGCTTCCCAGAAGGTCAATTAATGATAAGAAGAATAGCAGCTCACATTGATCAAGGGCTTTGTTTTTCAGGCTCTTCAGCATCTTTCAGCAATTTCAAAACCCCAGTGGAAGTCATCCTTCTACTCACCGGGGAGAATACCACCTCATAAAAATATCAAGTCTCTTCGCTTTGGGTCCTCTCTTTCGAGAACTCTGAGGAGTTCTGTTGATCAC
Organism: Scalopus aquaticus; assembly: GCA_004024925.1. Taxonomy (NCBI): domain Eukaryota; kingdom Metazoa; phylum Chordata; class Mammalia; order Eulipotyphla; family Talpidae; genus Scalopus; species Scalopus aquaticus. The sequence goes on from PVIJ01003749.1 coordinate 8,477, forward strand.
CCTGGGCTGGTCAAAAGCTGGGAGTGTGCATTCGTGTGTGTGTGTGTGGTTGATTAAAGAAAGAATTAGTCTGCAATGAAGAAGGTCTGGTAAGGACATACCCAGTAGATGGGAAGCGAACAACCAAGGCAGCCTGTCCATGCAAAGCCTGGGCCTCTGGTGGAAGTGGAGGGTTCTAGCAGCCACGCTATCATGCTGGCTCGGAAGGGCAGCTCGGGGAATGTGAATTCCTGACACCAGCTGGTTGAGCTGCTGCACAAAGAAAGCACAGGCACGTGCAAATTCACAGCCAGGGAACTCAGCTGTCTTTCTAGAAATCTCATGATCTCTGTATCAAAAGGAGCCTTTGGCCAGTTGTTAGTTCTGCTTTCCTGAAACAGGCTTCTGAGCTTTGCGGCTTGGGGATCTTCTGCGTGGCTCTGTCAGAGCAGGAGGCTATGGGCGCCTAGCTGCAAGACTGTCTCTCGCCCCTTCTAGGGGTGCCAGGCCTCCTGATTTCAAGCATTATTCCAAGGCCTTCTTCCAGACTCTTCCAGTTCTTCCTTGCCAGACCGACTGGTTATAGGTTCCTCCAGGTTCTGAAGATCTCAGCCTTCACCAAGTTCTACTGAGGCACCCTTCACAGCGCACTGACGTGAAGCCACAGTGAGGACTCCTGTTTCCACTCACCTGCTCACGCCTTGATCCCCTCATCCAGGGTTTGCTGAGCACATGCTACGTGCTAAAACGACAAGGGGCTGCTGTTTCCGCATGCCCGGTATTCAGGATACGCCTTGGGCACCAGGGTTTGAATCAGTGAACTAGCAGGTGCCGACAGCAAGATCCCATTGTGTAAATATTTGCTGATGGCCCAGTGTGTACATTAATAAGACAAAGTCCCTAACCTTGACAAGGTCACAACCTTGTCTGCCTGTGGGTTAATCACAATACCCAGTGGTTATCACTGGGCATTATCAGCACGGCCAGAGTAGATGAACAAGACATTGCAGGCCTTAAAGGAATGACTTAATTCAGCGAGAGAGGGTATCCCTGTTGAGGGGACATTTGAGCTGGGTTTTGAAGGTGGAATAGGTGTTCCTCAGGCTAAAAATTAAAAGTGGGTAGACTTGAAGCTAGGAAGGTCAGCTTCTGAGGGCCCCCAAGGTTAAGGAACTTGGGGGTCAGTTACAGGGATGGGACGGGGTGATAACATGATCAGATGAGTTTCAATGAAGACTCACTCAGGGAAGCTCTGGAGAGGGTGGGGTTAAAGAAAGAGACTTTCAACAGGAAGGTGGGGAGAACGTTCCCAGGATGCCCCGTCCGTCCTCGATGTGTGCTCTTGACCAAGTCCCAAAGCCATGGATAAAAATGGGGTCAAACCAAGCAGAAAGAATAGCTCTGCCAACCCCTGAATGAGAAGATGCTTTGTAGCAGAAAGAAAACATAGAGTTTGGGAGCTCTAGATCAGAAGTGGCAAAAATGGGTCAAAAATAGCCCTTGGGATTGTTTTATTTGGCCTAAACAAACATTTTTTTCATTATGAATTAGAAGCCAGAAATGTAAGCTCCGGGATACAGTATTTCAAACAGAAGAACAGCAAGTTCAAAGGCCCTGCGGCAGGAATGAGCTCGGCATATTTGAGAGACAGCATGGAGGCTGGGTGGCTGGAGTCCAGGACAAGAGAAGCAGCTGCAGTCAGGGGTGGGCAGCGCCCCATCGCACAAGGTCTCAGAGACCAGGCAAGGAGTGCAGGTCTTATTCCAAATGGCACAGGAGGAAGCAGAGGGTGTAAGAGGTGGGGTGAGATAGATTTACATGGAACACAGGCTCACTGCGGCTGCCCAGAGAGGCTGCAGAGGGCAAGGGTGGCAGCAGAGAGGTTCATTAAGAGGCTGAGTGTCCAGGCAGAGATGACGGTGACTGGAATGGTGGCAGCTGGGGCAGAGGTGGTGGGGAGGGGCCTCGGGGTGACCCCCCCAGCCCAGCCCTGGGGCAGATGTCAGGCTGGGGAGAGGGGAGCCTGTGGCAGCCTCTTGGGACAATCCCCCTCTGTCCAAGTGCATCAGAGGGAAGGGCCTCCTCGCGGGGTGGGGGACCTAGGAAGAGGCCAAAAGGCCAAAGCTAGAATTTCAGGGCGGCCATTGTGCAGGGCCCGCCAGGACTGGTTCCAGAACCTGCTCTGAGCCAGTTCAGCACATGAAGAGCCTGGAAGGCAGAAGGGGGAGCCGAGGGCCTGGGAGCAGCGTCCCCGCCCCCGCCCCTCCCATGATGCTGTGCATGCTCTTGCTTTGTTTTGCCCCGGTTCTGTAATTACAGAAATTACAGAGCCTTGCTGCAGACTGCGATCACTCTACTCGCTTTTATTTCTTTTTTGAAACTCTGTGGTTCAAGAAAAAAAAAATTAATACTGGGTTTGGCTTCATTTCAAGGGGAAACATAATGCAGTTTATTCTCCGCTGCAGGGGGAAACGCTAGGCTCAATTCATTAGACAAGGCTGTACTGAGCATCTGCTGTGTACCCAGACCCACGCCAGCTTCTGGAGGGAGAAAAGCCAGCATTTATTGAGTGCCTATTGTGTGCCAGGCACTTCTCAGGTGCCATGTCATCCAGTCCTCGTTCTGTGTCTATCAACAGAGGGCTAGTTCACCCATCTGACAGATGAAGAAACTGAGACTTGCGAGCCTGGGGATGCTAGAGGAGTCCCAGTTTCCTCAGGGCCTTGCTTCTCCTGCTAAGTGCAGGTCTCTGGACTCAGCGTGGGCGGCATTCCCCCGGGGTCCTGGTAGAAATGCAGACTCCAGCACGCCGCCCTAGCCCACACCATCAGAAGCTGCATTTGAACAAGGTCCTTGTCGCCCATGTGCACAGACAGTGTGAGCTGTGAGCTGGGCGACCCTGGCGATTGCACAAAATTTGATTTGAATTCCTGCGTGGCCAGGCGAGAGCTATTTAGCTTGCTTGGGTCTCAGTTGCTTCACCTATAAATCTGGACTCTTATACCTCTTAAGAGTGTCTTGAAACTCCAAAGCGAGATAATCAAGGAAAGCAGCGAGAGACGTTCGAGGCCTGGCACACAGGGCGTGCTAGATAAGGAGTCCCTCAGATGGCCATTCAAAGAGATGAACATCCGTGGGCATGCGGGGCCCTGAGAACCCTTGCATGATGCCAGGACCCACTAACAGACGCTGATTAGGTGCTGAAGCTGAGGGGGGGTGGAGGTTGTACAGGCGGACAGCAGGGCTGAGGCAGATCAGGGAAAGCTCCCTGGATGGAGAAAGAACAGCTAGAGAGGGTCTCTAGGGCCTCAGCACTTCAGCCTTGAGGCCCCAGCCTAGTCCGGGGGTGGGGGAAAGCAGTCGATCTTTGCCAGGTACAAGTTGTATGCAAAGCAGATGACCGGGGTTCTGGAGGCTAGGCCCCCATCCCTGGAACAGTGGGGCTTGGGCCCACGGCCTGGGTGACTGCCTTCTGGTCCAGACTTGTCCCATCCGCACTGGTGAACCGGTCCACATCAGCAGTCTACAGATGAAGCAAAAGGCCCAGAGAGGGTTGGTGGGTGGCCCAAGGTCACACAGCACATGTGTGTTGTGAACTGCACAGACTCCACCACCTCAAGCCCAGCCAGGGCACACTCTTCGTCAAGAGATGATGGAAGCAGCTCCTCTTCTGGAGGCGCTCAACCCCTCATGTTGCCTGACACAACCAGGAGGTCACAGGCCGACCCAGGTTCATTTCACAACAGCACCACTGATGCCAACTCTTCACGACAGCCAGTGACTTTCAAACTACTCACTTATTCTCCAGCTGTCTTCCCATCAGGAATGGGGCCAGCAGTAACCACTGCACGCAGTGTGAGGACTGGCTTCTAGAAAAGGGCTGGGCCCAGAAGTGCTCAACTCACCAAAGCAAAAATGACTGTTAGTCCCCATTTTTCAGCTGCCAGCATTGAAGCTCAGAGAGCTTCACCGGCCTGCCCAAGGTCACACAGGACTGCCCCCAGCTCTCTGACTCACAGTCTGCTGGGGTCTGCTCACTCAGCAGAGGTCGCCCATGGGCCTGTGCAGTTCTGGAAGCCTTTGGCTCTGGCCTTGGCACCTATCTGCACCTGCCTGGTGGGTGCTGGGGGGAGATGTGACCATAGGGCTGTGGGTTCACCTGGCCTCACAGTGCCAGGACAGAGAAGGAAACTGAGGCTCAAGCCAGTTCCCTCTGCCTGCAGCCTCTGAGAGTTGCAAAGTCTGATTTTTAGGGCACCTTCAAAAGTGGAATGTAGGAGGTCAGAGGCTGGCCCCACCCCAACCAGCAGAGCGAGAACAAAGTCTGCTTTCGAGCTACTTGAGGCTTCCCAGGCATCCCCAGAGTGAGATAAACTCCACCTATACAGGAGTTCGGCTCCTCCCTCCTCTCGGTGGCACAGAGAAAACAAAAAGCCAGCCATCCACCCAACCCACCCACCCACCCAAGTTTTCATTAACAAAGCAGGGAGAAAGGGAATTGCTCAGAGTGGAGGAAGGAAGTGAGCGTGGCACACAGACACGCCAGGAGTCTGCTCCAAACGCTTTACGTATATTAACTGGCTATTCTCACTCCCCCATTCTACAGATGGGTAAACTGAGGCACAGCGTGATTTTTTTTTTTTTTGAAATGACTTGCCAAAGGTCTCCCAGTTATGAATGAGGGGAGCTGAGACTTGACCCCCCGAAGCTGGGCTCCTGTGTCCACGCTCTGGACCACTTTGTCCGACTGCCTCCACCGGGGTACCTGCAGACTGCCCAAGCTCCACTTCTTTGGGGGGGCAGATCAGAGTGGCCTTTGCCTGCCACTCTTTTTAAGAAACCCAAGAGGGGGTGCTGGCACTTGACCCCTTGAAGACTGGCTCCATGGAAAGCTAACTGGTCCCCACGGTTGTGCTGGGCAAGACCGGCAAGTGCCCAGAGCCAAAAGAGGTCACTTGGGAGCCAGGCCGAGCGGCTCTCACCAGACCCAGGGGCTGGGGCTCCAACTAGAGCTGCCCGGGGACAGCCAGCCCAGGGGCGGGGTGATGCCCTCAGAGGCCCCGGTTCTGCAGTGCAGACACTCTGGGCTGGCTGCAGGGGGAGCGAGGGCCTGAGGGCTGTCTGCGGGCACTGGGCCTTGTCCAGGGCCGAAGGGAGAAGTCCAGAGTGGTGGGCAGCTGAGACTGGGCCCCTGGCCTCAGGCATGTCTCCCCCTGATTTCCTGTCATTGGTTCTGCCCGGGGCCACTGGCGGCTGTCCTCAGTCCAGCCCGGTCCTCCAGGGAGGGCTCCAGGGCCCTGCTGAGAACCCACCCTGTGCCAGCGCTGCAGGACCCCAGGATCTGGGCCCGGGGGTCCCGGGCCAGGTCGCTTCTTTCTTCCCCCCTTTCTTTGGCTGGTGCGGGGAACTTCTCAAGGACTCCCATTCCAGGGGATGCCTGGGTGAAGGCCCCGGTTGAATGAACAAGAGAGGATGAATCTGGAGCAGGAAACTCAAGTGTCGAGATGACTACTCGGCATTCTCTTACATCGCTCTTTGCCTGCTAGGGCGCACTTGCAAGAAAACCAGGGAGCTAAACGACCGCCTCTCCTGTCCAAGATGTCTAAAGGACTCTGAAGGGCATTAGGATAAAGGCCCCTTAAGAACTGGAATTTGGGACAAAGAAAAACGCACCACTGCGGGGGCAGGCTGAAGTGAATGGCGCCTGCAACGAGCCAGGGGCAGCAGGGCAGCCGGACGGAGAGCACCTCGGTGTCCCGGAACAGCGCCAGGGCCCTGCTCCAGCGCCCACACCCAGACCCCCTTCCTCCTCTCAGCTAGCCAGCCCCGTTCCCAAAATGACCCCACCCAAACCCCAAGGATAAAGTCTGGACCAATAAGGTCACAACAAGAACTTCCAAGGATCTCAGACCGGTGGCCGGGGGCCAAACAGGTGCAACAAACGTTTGGTTGAGCCTCGACAGCTTAGAATTTTCCTCCCTGAATTTGCTGGCTTTGGGGAATGGGGGGGAATATGCTTTCCGGTCTGCTACACGTCCCTCCACAACTGTCACTCTGTCCCTAGCCTCTCTGCTCATGTCCTTGACCTGCCTGGTCCTCAGCAACCTTTGGGTTTGCAATCCGAACACACGTGGTGCAGCCCAGCCACAGAGTTCTTCCCCAAGCGGCGGAGAATGAGGTTAGTGTCGCCCCCTTCCCAGAGGACTTGCAAAGCTGTGGGGCTGGTGCCACTTACAAAAGCACATTCAGTATTATAATTTTATATATGGAAAACAACAAATGCCATTGTTCTCAGCACACAAGTTCGGTTGGATTTTTTTTTTTTTTTTAATGTTGAGAGACACTGCTTTAGAATAGTTTGCAAAAATGTGAGGAAGGCCTGTATTTCTAGAGTTGACTAGGGTCAGATTCCAGGGTCTGAAATACTTCCCACAAGAGGAAATGATTTTACTTTCAGAAGACTCGAATGCTCACTTAGCCCGGGCATCTGTTCTGCAATCATTCCTTAGGTTTCGAAAGAATCTTGATAGTATGAATCTCACCCCCTTCTTTGTCGAGTGAGAAATCCCACTTAACAAGAATAACCTACTCATTTGGGAAAATGGAATTTTCATTGAGCAAATAGGATCAAGCCCCATGAACACCAACAGCTTCCACCTGGGCCGTGACCAGGTATTCAGAGGTTTATCTGTCGAGCTGGGATGGGCAGGCGGACTGGGCAGGGGGCAAGGGCGCTGGTGCTGGCCAGGAATCATTGCGCCTTAGCTCCGATGCTGTGTGGGCTCAGGTTAGTCACCCAACCTCTCTGTCTAGGACAGAGGTGATAAAATCTACTTTTAGGGCTACCGTGAGGATTAAAAGGGAGGACGTGTCAAGAGCTCAGTCGGGAGTCCAGCACAGAGCAAATGCTTGGGATCTGGCAGATTTTCTAGATGACCACACTGAAGGCCCAAGGACAAAGTCTGGACCAATAAGGTCACAACGAGAACTTCCCAGGATGTCAAACTGGTGGCCCGGGGGCCAAACGGGTCTGACAAATGTGTTTGGGTAAGCAGCAAAGCTTAGAATTTTACAGCCTGAATTTGCTGGTATCTGGCAGATTTTCTAGTAAATCACCCAATTAGGGCTCATTTTTTTTTTTTTTTGTCTTGTTCACACAGCTGCGAAGGCACAGTTATCTTAACCTACAGGCAATCGATACAAGGGAAAAGTGGGAGCCGCTGGGAGCCGCTGATCCTGTGCACGTCACCCAGCTCGCTGAACAGGACCCTCAGAGGGGAGCGGGCCCAGGAACTCTCCTGCAATCAGCACGTTTGTTCAGGTCCTGGTTAAATGTCAACTGTCCTCATTTGCACACGGGGTGAGTCTCCCTGACCCTCCCCTGCCTGCCTGGGCCGGAGGGGCTGGGCTGGGATCTGATTGAGTCTTCCGCTCCCCGCTTCACACCCTGACATCCAGCCGGAAGCCAGAGCCCAGCGCTTGGCTGGGGTGGGTCTGCACAGGCGGGTTTGCGCAAACCCACAAAATGGTCGCCTGCATCTGCGTCCTCGGGAGCCCGCGCTCACATCGCCTTTGAAAAGGCCCAACGCCTGGTCCAGCACCCGCTTTCTGCCTCCAGAACGGAATGGGGTTGTCTGCCAGCTCACATCGCATCTTCGCCAGAATGCAAATGATGCACTTTGGGGTTTCTCGGGGTGTTAACCCCATGCTCTCCTCTCCCCAGTTAGGAGCATAAATGTATTATGCCAGCTGTGCAGAAGAGAAATGAAGAGCACGGCTGAGAGTATTTACTTTCCAAAAGGGCTCGCCGCATGGGGTCGTGTAGCCGGCCCCATGGAGAAAATGCAACTCCCCAAGTGTGCTTGGCACAGAGGCTTTTAGGGAAATCACATTTGCAATGAGGTCCATCAATCACTTTCCACATGCAAAATATTTATGCATATTTTTGGTGATGGGGCTATTCACTCACTCCACTGACCTTCGCTCGCCGGCATGGAAAAGCCCTGCCATTTTTTCACTTGACTTAGTCAGTTCCACACTTGCAACACCACGGATCCCAAACTGGTCCAAGCTTACGAAGGGCCCCTCCCCTACCTGCTCCTCATAGGTCCTCAGGTAATAATCATCACTACTGGTGATTCAGGGATGCCCAGGAGTGGGGCTTCATGTTCTACCCGCCTTCCTTTATTTGACCTCACAAGAATCCTATGAGATAGATCTGTTAGGACCCCCATTTTGCAGATGAGGACCCAGCAGCTCAGAGAGGTAAAGTGACTTGCCCACAGGCACACAGCCAAGAAAGCAGTGGGTGGGATCCGACTTTGGCTCCACAGCTGGTATCTGTAGCTACCTGGCCTAGGTCTTCCCATTCCTCTTGGGCTAGAATTGTTGCATATCCGTGTCCCCCGGGGAGCCGTCCCCAGCAGTCTAGCATGGTCGAGGTGCTGAGTGCAGAGCTAGCACCCGTCTGCGCCCCTATTCCACCCACAGCTCTCCCCTCCCAGGGCCCCTCCAGGCTCTCCCTGTTAGCCTGGGCTCCCCGAAGCAGTCTGACGTTTCAGTGTCAGCTTCAACTCTTGCCTGGTTGTGTGAGCTGCGTGAGGAGTCACTTCACCTCTCTTCACCTTACTCTATGCCTCCACCGAGTCAAGATAACCCTCCCTTTCGCTGAGGTTGTAGGAAGGATGGCACCAAACGAAGCTCATTCCTCCGTGGCCACCCTACCCCCACCAGCCCCGAGTCTCCTTCTGGGGGAAGCTCAGACCCCAGAGACAGATTCCTCTGCTCCCTTGCTTGCTTGCTCTAGCAGCTTCCGAATCAGCATTCAACACACATCACTCCGCCGTGTGCAACGCCATTATCTCCCGAGGACACGGCTCCGTTGTCACGGCAACCAGAGTCCTTCCACCAACTCTGTTTAATAATTTCTCAACAGTGGAGTTGGGCTGGCTCCGGGCAGGGGAAAGAGTCCAGGCTTAAGGGCTAGAAGCTTTGGGTCCTAGCACCTGCAGGCCTAGGACTCGCCCCTCTAAGCCTCAGTTTACCCATCTGTAACACAGGCATATCTGACTTGGCAGGGTTTTCTGACTTTCTCTGTCCTTGACAAACCTGAGAAACAGCTTTTGAGGTCCAGGAAGTGGGAATCAGGAGACCAGAACCATAGGAGAGGGTTGGAGGTCTGAGTGACATTTCAAATTCACAAGAAGAACCAGAAGCTGTCTGTGGTGACCTCTTTCTGCTGAGTTGCCTCTAACATGTTGCTTTTCAGACATTCATGTCATCTCTATGGCCCTCTAGGCTCAGCCTGCACACTCCCATTTTGCAAATGTGTAAACTGAGGCTCAGAGAGGGGAAAGTGGTTGTCACCCAGAAAGTGAAAGTGCAGCTGTCCAAGAAGGCCAGGCTGACAGAAGAAGTCAGTCCCTGCCTGTCCCTCTGCCCTGACCCGTGTGGCCTCTGGCTCTCTCCTAGGAGCCACATAGACAGCTGAAAGCAAGAGGTAAGCAAGAACTATGTGTCCCACTTGCTGGGCACCAGAGACACCGTAAGACACAGCATTCCAGCTGTACAGCTTCTGGTTTACCTCTGTGACCCACAGAAAGGCCTGGCACATAGTAGGTGCTTTTCATTTGGTCCAGGTGTTGGCACACATCTGCCCTGAAGGTAACCTGTGTGGGCCCCCAGAGGCCACTAAAGTAAGAAAATCTCCCGGAGCAGCCAGGACATTGCACCCCACCCCACCCCACAACGCACACACACCCGAGGAGCCCTGCAGACCCCTGCTGGGGAAGGGACCAGTGGGAACAGGCCCTAAGACGCCTGTCTGACTTCAAGGTTGGGAGGGGTGGTATGCCTTGGCGAGGGCTGATGGCAGGGCTTGGTCACTGCCAGCCTGTGGTGCGATTTAACTCCTGGGGTTGGCGTTTTCATTTAATACCCCGGCATAATTAACAGTGCTGCATCTGCTCTGTCATTAGTGGTATTCACTGCCATTTGCAGAAAGGGCTCTTATCGTCCCCAGTCATTAGTCTCTGGGAGGCTATTCTGGGGGAAACGGAGGAGGAAGCGGGCGGGCAGCTCCCATTCCCCTGCCTGGAGTGGCGCCAGCCTAGGGAGCAGCCCAACCTCCCGTCCCATCCAAACCCCTTGGCCGGATGGGCTGAGAAGCAGAGCCAGGGACCGGCGCCCTCTGGCCCCACGGGCTCCAGGCCGCCCGGGCTGGAGGCAGCTCCCACCTCTTTCTCAGGTCCACAGAGCCAGCAGTGCTCCCTGGCCCGCTTCCTCCCGGAGGCTCCCGGTGCCCCTGTAAGTGCTCTGCCGTAAGTGCCGGTGCTGGTCACAGCAAAGCTCGGACACGGGACTTGTGCGGCTCTGCTCATTCAGCGTCACCACGCGATCAGCCTGTTAAAAACAGTGTGTGCATCTGATGCCTCTTTGACAACACTCCCCAATAAGACCAAATGCGCCAAGAACGCATTTCAAAAAAGCACAGGTGCGTCCTTGACCTCAAGTTCTGGAAACCTCCAACATGGGAGCAACGGGGCTCCAGCAGCAGGCGGGCTGGGCGGCAGGAGGGAACACAGACAGCACATGGGAGCCCGGGGCTGGCACTGGACACTTCGTTTCGTGTCCTTTACCCTGAGGGGATGGGCAGCACGTGGGGGTTGGCATCAGCAAGGCCTGGGTTCAAACTGCTGTGCAACCCAGGGTGAATGATTCCGCTCGCCGGGCCTCGGGGCTCCCTCTGGCCTATGGGCACAGTGGCACCTACACCTGACATCATCCTCATTGGCCCTGGGCAGCCCAGGACTGGTGCCCAGAAGGCACTCCATGCTCTGGGGACTGACCACACAGCCCAGGGATGTGTCACACCCTCAGTGCCCCTGCTCCCCCAAGCACCACACAAGGAAGCTCCTAGAACTAGTGAAAGGTCCCAGCCTTCAGCACAGGCAGCCATCCAGGGCAGAGGGGCAGTGGGAGAGTGCCAGTCCACACCCTCTCCCCTTCCCTACCCCCTTGGCTGGCCAGACCTAGAAACACAGTCAACTCCTTGGGTGGTCCCCCTGCCCCCACTTCCTCATTACTGAGGCCCTTAGATCCTTCTAGACAATCTCACAGAAGCCCTGGGCGGTTTTCACCCGTGACTATCTAGACAAGCCGGCTGGGTGTGCGTGTGTGTCTGGAGCCACCATCCCGATTTCCCCCCACTGCTGGGGGTACCTGGCCAGATGAACATGAGATGCCAAACTCAGGCACGGCGCAGGAGACGCCACCTCCGGTCAGAGCGCAGCGGCTAGAAGGAGATGCTTCTCCCGGCCACCTGGCTAGCTCCTTCCCGCAGCTTACCCCCCGCGGCAGCTCCACCCTGGGCTTGTCGGGATCCCACTCAGGACTAGACAATTACCCGGTTAATTCAGTCCTGAGTCGAGCACAGGGCATCCCCATCAGCTGGGACTCCAGAGCTCAGGGTGGGGGTGAGCCTCAGGGCTTGCTGAGCCTCAGTTTCCCCATTCAAAGATGGAGACAGTGATAGTAATGAAATGATTATTTTCACTTGGATCTCCCAGGGCGGTTGCAAATGTTGATGGAAAAAGCATTTTGACTGCGATTCTACTCAAGGGCCAAGTGTGCACATGATCACAAGTGTGCAAAGACCTCATTTGAGTCAAGGTCACTCTGACTTGGTCTTTTTGAAACAACCAGGTCTAAAGAAAATGTCTTTTTGGTTGAAAGAGGATTCTTCTCTAAAACACATCTTTTCATCCCCTGGAATACTTCGGAGAGGATCAAAGGAAAAACAGCCCCAAGAGTTTTTGGTTTTTTCGCAAACTGCTAAGTGCTGTTCTGACGACGGGAGTATTGTCACCGGAGCTGTGTCCCGGCCAACGGCTGCTCCGACACCGAATGTCATTGCTCCCTTCCTGGTGGCGGTTGCCCTCAGCCCACACTGAACCTCCTTCCCCAACAATAAGGCCACAGCCACAACCTGCTGTCAGCGCCTTTCGGGGCATCTTTGACCTTGAGCGTCCCTCTGGCCAGGGCTCAGTTATCTCAGGAGCTGGCGAGCGACACTAATCCTGCCGACACCACGCAGCTGACAGGTGGGCAGAGCTGCAGGCCACTGTCCCAGCAGCCACGAATGCCTGCGCCGTGCAGCCTGACCGCACACCCGTCCCGCTTGTTCCTGAAGCTTGGGGCCCCTCTTGCAGCCAACAGGGCCCCTGGCACCTTAATGTGGCCTGTTCCACCTAGATGTGTATCCCCCGCTTGCTGAGTGCCACAGCCAATCGCTCTGCAAGTCCTGGCCTCCTTGTAATTTCCAATTTATGAGAAATGTAAAAATAGAAGGCCATTCGCTGCAGGCGGCTCGCATCAAATCGGATGCCACTTTGGTGTCATGTCGGATCACGGTAAACGGAGCTGATGGCTTCAGCAGCAGCTCTAATCAGCAGAGGGAAGGGGGTGGCCGATTGGGGGACACCCAAAATTAGGAACAGGAGGCCGAGTGCACAACATCAACACCAGTTTCAAATGAAGCTCAAGTCAGCCACACAGGTGTTGTGTGCAAGCCCGTCTGCAACCTCGTTGCTGCGAGACCTTGGGGCCAAATCCTTCTCTCTGGACCTCGGTTTCCCTGTTGGCCCCCACCCGCCGGCAAGGGCTTTTCCAAGGCAGGAGATCTGGTCAGGTCTGGACCCAGGGCCAGGCACGGGAAAATTCTACCACCTGCCTCAGTGGACTTCGGGAAAATTCAACACACTAGAACAAGCAAAGCCAGCACGTTCCCTGGCAGAGGATCAACTTGCCCTGACTTACTGCTGTTATTGACAACATTATCACTGGAGCCATATTTAGAGGTTTTGTTCCGTTAGGCGCGAATCCACGCCTGCGCTAATGTGTCACAGCTTGGTTCACACCTACCAGCTGGGCCAGGCTCCCTTGGGATGCGCCGTCTCCGCTCTGATTCTCGTCTCCCTGCTCGGGTCCAGGAGTCTCAGTGAGCTATGAGAAGATGCTGGGTGTTCGGAAAGCTCACCCAAGGCACACTTCCCAGGGAGGCCTATTTGCAGTCGTTTCTCTTTGTGAGTACCCCCTTCTTGCCCTCCAGTTCCCAGAGACCTTCAGGGAAAGGGGCAAAAGGACCACCGGGGCTGAGCACCGCGGAGCGCGGATCTGCCACTCTCCGCTCTCTGCGAGGGCCAGCTGCTCTCTGCAGTTGAAGTCAATTCAAGGTTGTTTTCATCTGGGCCAGGAACGCTCTGCCCGCCACTCTCCAGGCACAGAGGGGCTGGCGACTGCCCTGCTGAACTGGAAGAGCAGTTCTGACACCCCTGTTTCCATTTGGGGGGCAAGGCAATGAAGGGGCTCTCATCAGCTTTGACTTGAGGGCTGCGGCTGAGAGAGGGGGCTGCTGGGGCACGAGGCATCAGCAAACAAAGGAAGGAAGTGGGCACCTCAGGCCAGGTGGCAGGGAGGTGACACACCACCTGTTCCTGAGAATGAACCGGATGGACTCGGGGAAGCAGGGGCCGAAGGCACGGGCAAGACTTAATCCCCCGGGGCTGGCACTCAGCCTGAGACCCATACACAAACAAGAGGGGAAAGAAGACACATCGAAATCTAAGTGACTTGGGACATGTCCAAACCAGCTGCTGAGTTCCCAGCCAACACTAGGAACAGCGGTTCTCACTGTCAACCATCAAATCCCATTTTACCACCCCAATAAACCACTTTATGGAGGTAAGAACTGAGGCCCAGAGACTCAGCAATGGGAAAGGTGTTGGCCTGGAAACCAGAAGAGCAGGGTTGCAATCCCGGCCTCCTCCGACCCCTATGACCTTGGCCAAGCCCATTTCCCTTCCCTGCATTGTAGCCTCCTCACCTCTGGGTTAGGGCTTAGAAAAGTACCTTCTGCACGGGGTTATTGCTGAAATTATAAGGTCAGTGCACAGGGAGCTTTTGGTACTTCTCCTTGCAAAGAGGACAGGAGTTACCCAAGGTCACTCTTGGCCAGAAAATGGCAAGCAGCTCAAAGCCAATCCATCGGGGCTCATGCCTGGCTGTGGCCTCAGAGACCACTTTTATGACCTCCTGACCCAGTGACACAAGCAGAGCTGCAGGTAGACCCACGCTGATGACGGCACCACCTCCCGCTCACACAGACTCTCCTAAGACATTTACTCATGTCCGCGGCGTGGTGGGCCATACGCAAACAAATTCCTAGCGTCTGGAGCTCCTGGGAGCCAGGAGAGACAGAGGTAGCTTGCTTCCTGCAGCTTTTGTCATTGCCCTCTGAGCGTCCTCCTCCTGGGCCTCTAGGCGACCCTCCCAAACCCTTCCTGAGTTCCCCAGGATGCCCTTTTCACCAAGCCCTGGACTCGAGGGTCTCCATCAGGAGAGATGGCGCCCACATTCTCCCCCACAGTGGCTGCCTGTCTCCCATATGCTGCTTGGGGACCCCCCCCACCACCACCACTCTCCAGAGGCCCTGTCAGACAAGCCAGGCTATGTCCCGCTGCCTGGGACTCACTGTTTGCGCTCCAAGGACCAGCCACGGAGCCAGCGCTTGGCTGGAGGGAGAACGCCTTCTTTGTTTGCTGCCTGCCTGACGGTTTATTTCTGAGACTAGGGGAGGTTCAGCCATTTTGCCCAGACTGCTCTGGGAAAAGGCCCCTGGCCTTCACGGCCTTTGCACCTCCAGGGGCAAGTTCTCTGCCCTCTCCCTGCTTCTGTGCTCAGGGGAAGGTTGGAGGCTGCTCTGATGGGGACCAGAGTAGGGGCTGGGTCAACCCTTCCCAGAGAGTGCGCCAAGAGAAAGACACTGAGTGGGCAAGATGCCTGTTGTGCTCCCTGACCTCCTTTGTTCTAGAATTTGGGAGTCGGGGGGAGCCCTTTCAGACTGTCATGTGGATACAATTTCCCCAAAGTTCCCAGAGACAGACTCCAAGCAATACCCAGTATCCAATACTCCCTCTCTCCACAAACACCCACCTGTGAAGGTCAACCCCAAAGTCCACTCCCAAAGCCTGACACCATCTCTGATTGGGGGTACCACCAAAGCTTAGGAACCATTTTATTCAGCGCCCAGCTCGCTCCCCAGTTCTTCATGGGGATGAGACTGAGCTTCCTGGGAGGCTGAGGGAGAGCTCCAGCCCCACACCTGGAAGAGAGGGGGTGTTTATTATTCAGCTTTTTAAAATCCAATTTTCTTCTTGGGGTTCATATCTATTTAGAGAGGGGTTTGGCTCAGGACTTCAGTGGGGGGAGAAAGGGCTACCGGTCTGGGCTTTTTGTCTGAACACCAAGCCAAGCCAGACAGAGCACCTGTGGGTGTCACTCATGGAGATGGGTGCATACAAAGAGACCACGAATGCAGCTGGTCATTTCTAGGGGTAACCTTCTCAACTCACCAGCACCATCGCGGTTTCCCTATACCCAGGGTGTAAGACCTGGACAAAGGCACAAAGGTGAGAGAGGTCCGGGTGGCAGCAAGGAGACAGTCTCCTGCAACCTTCTGGGGACCCTCCCCCACCCACAACCCTCTGGGGAAGAAGGTGAGGAGAGCAGCGCCAATTGTGCGCGCTCGGGCCGGAGCTGCGGTGTGCGTTTTAGTCAAGGTTTGCTGTGAGCTTCAACTGCCCCATGGGAAGAAGGTGTCCCATACCCAAGTCGCATGTCCCCGGATAACCCTTGGAGAATAAATTAAGGGGAAAGGCTCTCTCGGCTCAGCTCACCCCACAGACGGAGAAGTGGCGCGCACGCCTCCCCAAAAGCTTTCCGTACCATTTACGCCCCGGTCCCTAGTCAACCCCAGGGAACGGACGCGGCGCTTCGACGGCTCCAGCAGAACCCAAAAGGGGGGGGGGTGTCCAAGGTATCCCGCGACAGGGAGGGGCAAGAGAGTCCCTCGACCCTCGCGCGAGTCCTCCGCCCCCGACGCGTCCCCGGGGAAGGCCAGGGTGCACGCCGACCGACGGTCCGATTGGCGCCCTGGCTCCTTCCTGTGGCCTCCGGAGGGGCGAGGCGCGGGGGTGGGAATCTCAGGTGTCCGCCCACCACCCACCCAGCCCGCGACCGCAGCTCGGGGCGCCCCCAGTCCTACCCCGGAGGTCCGGGACTCTGCGCCCCGCGCCCCGACGCCGGCCGCCCGTTCCTACCTGCGGCCGGGCTGTGCTGCCCACGGCGGGCGCTGCGCTGACTGCCTGGGCGCGCCGGTGCGCTCCCGGCGCGGGGCCGCTCCGGGTCCGGGCCGCGCTGCGCTCCCGGCTGCTCCGCTCCGCAGCTCGGCGCAGCACGCCCGCCCGCAACCTCGCCGCTCGCTCGGCCTTTCGAGGGCGGGAGGAGAGACGCGGGGAAGGGAGAGCGCGGGAGGGCGAGGGAAGCGGGAGGGAGCGCGCGCGGCGGGCGGGGGCGGGGCCGCGGAGCCCGGACCGCCCAGCCAGGGGAGGGGCGCCGCCCACCCCCCGCCCCTGGGCTCCCCCGGCCCGCGCCGCGAGCGCCCTCCGCCCCTGCAGGCTCGCTGCGTCCAGCCGCGGGTCCCGCTTCCCGTCACCCCCTCCCCTCCTTGGCGTGCCCTTCTTTCCTCTTGCTCCCTCCCGTTTTCTTCTCCCAAGTCTCCCCTCACCGTCTCCCCTTTTCTTTCCTTTCTTCTCTCCTCCCTCACCCCCCTTGACCCCACCCCCCTTCTGGCCTCCTCCCCTGTCCTCCGAGCTTCCTTTCATTCTCTCCTTCCCTCAGCTGGCTTCTTCTGGGCCTTGGGCTTGGCCTCTCGTCGCCCGTCCCTTTCCTCTGCTTTTCCTCCTTCCAGCCTGAAGGTCCGCTTCCGTGGACTGCTCCATTTTGATTCTCTCTCCGTGTCACCCTCTTCCCTCGCTTGGGGGTGGAGGAGCGGGCTCCTGCGCCCTCCGTGCGCCTCCTTGGGCCAGACCTCAGCCCCAGCGCTGCAGGCCCGGTGCCTGGCTGGGTGTGTGCCCGTGGCACCAAGGCTCTGCTGCCAGAGGTTGGTCATGGAGACACGGGTGGCTGTGAGTGGATGGACAGATGGATAAGCGATGACTAACAGGGAACCGGCCTGGGAAACACCCGGGGGTGACTGGCGAAGAACCCTGAGACACCCTCCTCCCTCCAGCTCCTGAGGATTGCCCGAGAAGCCTCTCCCAACCAATCCAACCCAGGGCCGGGGGTCTCCCTCCCTGCCCCTTGCCAAGTCCTAACACCCCCATCCCCTTTCACAAAGGCTGCTGGGAATGGGGCCACGACTGCCCCTCCCGCCTGGCTCCCAAGGACGCTCAGAAAAGATTCCTTCTCTTCAGCCCTGACCTACTCTCACCGCCTGTGTCCCCAGGACTGCCTTTTGCGGACCGTCTTCCCATTCCTGCCCTGGCTATGCACCTTCCCCCCGGCCATCCCTCCTGGGGTCCCAGGAAGCTCTGCTTCCCAAGGTCACCCGGCCCCTCCTGTCTTAACCCAAACCCTCAACCACAGCCTGAAACCACGAATTCCTCCAGCCCAACACCCCTCCTGGCTCTCTGGGTGCCAGGCCCTCTGCCTGCCTATCACCCCCCTGGTACTTCGGGTAACTGGCATCGAGCTACTTCTATGCCAGGCACTGCCCTAGACTCTGGGGACACGGTAGTGGACCAGACACAGCCCCACACCTCCCGGTGGCTGGTTCAGTGCTGGGGGGCTCTCCTCGGTAACCACACAAACCCCAGATGACCAGCCCTGGAGGAAGGCACATTTGGGGGATCTCAGGCCAGCCAGCCAGGGTCTGGGAAGGTCTCAAGGGAGTGCCATTCGGGCTGAGGGCCCAAGGGTATATGGGAGCCATCTGGAGGGCAATGTGGGGCACAGCTTTGAGCAAGGATGTGAGGGCAGCAAAACTGAAGCTATTTTTACTTGCCTGACATTCATTTCAACGTCAGGTGATAGCATCTCAATTTTCAGCTCCCCCTCCTCCACTCACGTTTGGATGATTGGGTGGGGTTCCTTCTTCCCAGAGGTATTGTGCCACCCCAGCACAGCCAGAGCACAACACCCTGACCTGGGGGGGTACACGACCTCTGCTGGGTCAATGACAACTCCCTCTGGGACTTCTGCCAGAATGATGGTCAAACAGAGGCTCCATCTCCACCAGGGTTCTGAGCCCACTTCCGCTGGCAGCTGCCTTCACCACACCTAGAGCAGACCCTACCTGAAAACGAAGCCAAGGCAGAGGGAGGCTGAGGTGGAAGGAGAGGACCGAGTCCCGATCAGCCCCAGATCCAGCCCTTCCTGAAGGTAGTGCAGTTATTTCAATCTTATCACTTTCCCTTTGGGCACTTATACACGTTTGATTTCCGTTTATGTTGCTTAAAACTAAAATAGACCTGACGAATCCAGCGTCGAACACAGAAATGGGAAGCAGTACTTATATAAAGAAATAAGAATAACCATTTCAGTGCCGCTTTCGTCCTCGAGTCTCTTGGATAAGCTTACTCGCAGGTCTCTTGTTTCTGTGTTCCTGTTCTGAAGTTAATCCCCTCCATTCTCACTGCTGTGTGTTTTGCCCACAAGCAAAAGCCAACGCCAGCTAGCAGGTCATTCACAGGCTGGACTTTGGAAGGGCGAGTTTTCCCCATGTCCCCCGCCCCCTGGACTGTGTAGCGTCTGTCTGCACCTCTCCAGTGAGGGCGAGCTCCTTCCATCACCGGGCAGGTCATTTCAAACAACCAACTCTTATCTCAGTGGCTCCTGAGGGCATCTGTGCCGCCTGCAGGAGTTTCACCGTGTTATCTACTGGAGGCGGCTGCGCACAGGGCATCCCGGTGCCCCCTAAAAGCCCAGGTTAGCTCTTCCAGAGAACACACACACACAAGGGGCTAGAGCGGAGGTTCTGGTAAGTAGCTTTCCTAAGATGCGGCCTGGCGAGCATGATTAGGATGGGGACTAGGATGATTTTCAGGGAGTAGAACGACTTGGAGTGGAAAAACCTTCCTGTTCCCCCACTTGTACCAGTCTGGGGGTTCAGCCACGGGCAGGTCTTTGGCTCGTGCTCCTTTGCCTGGACTGCTTCTTTAAAGCACTGGCTATCCCATTTTAACTTCGAGGGGTGAACCCTGGGCCCCCGGCCTTTGCAGATGGCTGGATTCAGAGAGAACCAAACACACGACTCATTTGTCCTTGTGTTTATTTAACGGAGACCTGTTTCTGGCAAGTCATTCTGATCTAGTTACAGTATGATGTATGGTTTATTTAATCTAAGAAAGGAAAATATTTAAGTAAATGAAAATAGACACTGTACAGCTTTAAAAAAAATTTCTTGTGACTGGTTTGCAAATGACTCAATTTGAGTAGCCTAATTGAGAGAAACATTTCACCCGCGCGTGTGCTCACTCAACAAATGTTTCCTGAGCACCTCTGAGGACAAGGCATGGAGGAGGATCAGACGAAGAGCAGATAGATTTGATGGGAGAGTCCATCAGAGAGGGCAGGGCCAGAGCACAGAGCACAACCGTGACCTAAAAGAATTGGCACTTAACCTTGGGAAGCACTGGGGAGCCACTGAATGTGCTGGAGTAAGGGAAGATTTCAGAGAACTGAGACTGGCCAGGTATGCATGGTGGCTTGAAGGGGAGAACAACGAAAGCCAGAGACCAGAGGAGACGGCGTAGGAAGGAGGGGGCTGGCACCCAACAGCCCCGGCTCACAGGCGGCACTTGGTGAGTGGCTAGAACTATTACACTGGTCAACAGTGAGATCATAACTGACTTTAAAAGGCCCTAGTCTGTAGTATCTTGGTGTGCTGAATGTGAATATAATCCTGAAAAATTTTTATTAGCTCTCGTTTTGAAGATATTTCGTATAATTCATTTTATATGTTTCACCGTGTAAATTTATCCGGTAGGGCTGCAACAACATCCTACATCAGCCTAGAATGATGTAATATTGCATGCCATTGCATAATAACATCATGCACACATCAACCAGTTGATTGCATCATTATTTGATGCAATGCAATACTACTGCCAGGCGGCTGCTGAAATATGCTGATGTCAGCAGTGCACTAGATAAAGCCCTGTCAGAAAGGTTGAGCATTGAAAATATTTCAGACTTTGTGCGAGACAGTTTTAAGCTACTGTTCCATAGAACTGTTATTATTTTATCCATTTAGGCACAATACAGAACAGTAATGCCTCAAAAGTGCGTTCATAGCCTGGATAATTTCTGCTCTGTTTGTGGGGAAGTGATATTTGGCAACCAGAAGAAAAGTATCACTTCTCAAGTGAAGAAGGCTTATCATCTTTACTTGGGATGGTGACCAAGACAAGCCTTGGGCCCCACATCTATGCTGTGCTACATGGACAACACAGCTTTCACAGTGGTTCAATGGCAAAAGACCATCCATGCCATTTGCAATCCCCATTGTGTGGAGAGAGCCAAGCAACCACATAAAAGACTATTACTTCTGCTTGGTTCCTCCTCTTTCTGGCAGAATAACTAAGCAAAAGTTGTCGAGAATAGTCTACCCAAACATTCTGTCTGCACTGACACGACCAATTCAACAACCCGCTGCAGGGTGATGCGAAACAAGCACAGAATGCTTTTCGCCTAGTGTCTACAAACTTTCTTGGGAATGTTAGGGCAAGAAAACTACAAGGAACTAGTAGAAGACATGCTGATGCAGTATCAGAAACTTGGCTGCAACATGTCTCTAAAGATCCACTTCCTTCATTCCCATCTGGATTTCTTCCCTGAAAACTGTGGTATGGTTAGTGATGAACACGGCGAACGTTTTCATCAAGCTATCGCATCAATGGAACAAAGATACCAGGGAAAATGGTCCACTACGATGCTGGCTGACTACTACTGGACATTCCCCAGAGATGCTCCTGAACAGCTGTACAAGAGACAAGCAAAGAAATCTAAGAAGTAGTCTATGTCTTGATTTTTTTACAGGTATTAACCATAGGCCTATTACTATTGGCATGCGTTTCATGATGTAAACATCCATTTATTGCAGACTACAAAAAAACTAGAGCCAAAATTAGAATTTGACTGTCATATTCGTGTTGAACACATACAAATTGATAGGAAATGACTAATTTTATTTCAGTGATGTGACTTTTGTAAAAATTTGTTGACCAGTGTTATTGTTAGCAGAATTGTTGCAATCTGCCCCCAGCCTGGACTTGGGGGGCAATTCATCAAGTCACAGATTTTCAGGTGTCAGACAAAATGGCCCTTCATTATTGTGAATCCTTTTACTTTAGAAATGTGTAGACTGAGACTCAGAGAGAGGCAATGACTTGCCCAAAGGCACTAGCTCTCTGGGGGCAGAGCTAGAAAGATGATGATTACCTGCGCTTGGGGAAACAGACCGGAGTCGCTGGTCCTAAGTTGCGCGGGATAAGACAGTAGAAATGGGGTCCCATGTCAGGTATGGGGTCCCAGGTCCTCCAAAGCCAGGGCCCTAGGCCAGGAAACACATAATCTCCACCCTGAGGCCCGGGGCCTGAGGCTTTCCTTCCTGTCTCCCCAAAGGGACTCCCGGGCACAGGTGATGCCCGAGGGAGAGACCTAACTTGGAGGCAGGAGGCCTAGATCTTCCACACACTTCTGTGTGGCCTGGAGCCAGACCCTGCCCCCCTCAAAGCCCCAGTTCCCTCACCCGCAAATTAAAGGGACTGCACCTCCCCTCTGCCAGCCAAGTCACAGGCTGCTGTAGGAGGGGCTCCGGGGAAGGCCATGCTCAAGTGACTCCCCGCTTTGCCCAGGCCTCCTGCCCTGAGCCCCCATCAGCTCCTGGTCTCCAAGACAACAGAATTCTACGTTTATCTTCTCCCAATCTGTAGTAAAGCGGAGATGTAGCTCTTGGACCTAAGAAAATAGCCCCTGTAGGGAAATAAGACCTGGTGCTTTGTTTGCAGAAGGGATGCTATTACCTTAACCGCACCCCCTCCAGGCAAGAAATTCCCCCATTAGCAAAAGAGCCACAGATTAATGTGTGCAACCACTTGAAAAACCACAATAAGCCTGGTGGGAGATAATAGGCCTGGAGATCATTCTGTCATCCTGTCCGCAAGTCACGCTGGGCCAGCCCTGGCAGAGGCCTCCTGTGGGATGTTCAAATATTTGTGTGTGCCATGCTGTGCCAGGGTCGATACTTAAGCACTTGGACAGTGACACTGTCAAAACAAGGATCGCGATAAGTGCAGGCTCTGCGGCTGGACACACCTGAACAGGGGCCACACTCTGGGCCTCAGTGTCCTCATCTATAGAATGGGGCTAGACAGCATCTCCCTGCCAGCTTGCTAGGAGAAGGCCAGAAGTTGCCCAGGAAATACCATTTGCGAGGAATTGCCACCCTCCTGCCTGCCCCAATTCTAAGGGAGGCTTGAAGTTTAACTCAGATGCTACCACCTCTAAGAGTCTTGCCTGACTTTTACCCAATTGCGTATAATTTCTTCTTCCTGCACTTCCCGGCCAGATCTTGCTCCTGCCTCCATTGGGTGCTTACTCTCCAGTTCATAGGCTTGGGGACTGGCGCCCTGGCACCCTGCACACAGCAGGGCTTCAATACTTGCTGACCCAAATCCCCTCCCAGAGCGGTGAGGGACGGCTGGATCCAGTCACAGGCGCCCACTTTCAGTGCCCCTTGGCAGATTCCCTACATAGGCCCTACATAGGCTTTTCCCTTTGCCGGGAATACCGTGCCCTCCTCCTCCTCCGCTCTTGGCGAACTCTTCTTTCCCAGGCAGGGTTCGGCTTGGATGTCACTGGCACGCGTGTCACATATGCCCCTGCCCCCACCACCTCGGCCCAGCTCCTGCCTGTCCTCGCCCTCTTGCCCCGCTTGTGTCTCACGGAAACATTCACATCTGGTTGGATCATGGCTTCATCCTCTGTCTCTCCTGCTGAACTCTAAGCCTTGTGAGGTCAGGAATGGGGGTACAGCCAGTGCCTGGCGCACAGGAAGCACTCACGGCCCCCGTGTTTGGAGGAGTACACCGTGAGCCACGAGCTTATCCAGTGTCAGGTTCTCCGGAGCCTCTGCCCCCAGATAGGAGGGGATCAGAGGGGCTCAGCATTGGGGAAACCTCTATTTTTGTCTCCCCTGGGCACTTCCAGGTTCCTGGGGGCCTGCCCAGCTGGAAGGTGTCCCGGTGGCTCCCAGGATGACTCCCAATGTCACCCACCACCCCTGGGAGAGCCACAGTTCTTCGTGCATATCCTGTGCTCTCTCTTCTAGTGACCCCAGAAAAGGGGGCGTGCTAGTACCATCGTACAGATTGAAGCTGGGCTCAGAGGGTGAAATGACTTGTCCAAGGTCACACAGCACATGAGACCTAGTTAGGTGGACCCTGGCGGTGCTGCACACTCTCTGTGGGCTCTGTCTGGAAGAGCCACTTGTCCTGCTCAACCTCTTGTGATCTGTGAAATGGGAATGAGACAGGCGCCTCCAGGCCACCCTAGAATCTGAATGGGGCTGGAAGGAAGGGAAGCCCCAGGAAGGGCCTGGGCACACTGCTTTATATTGAATAGCCGCAGACGGCTGACATGACCACGAGCACACAGTCCCAGAGACTGTTCTAGCGGCTTCTTTACTGACTAATCCCCTACGAGCCTGGGAGGGACCTACTTTGATAGGGGAGGAAACTAGCAGCCAACACACCTCTCTATAGGCCAGAGAGCAGCCCGTACACAGCCTTTGAAATTGAGGACTAGAACACACACTGAAGTGTGTAAACAGCACTGATCTTGAGTGTCTGTAACTTTGACTCAGAGGGTCCAAGGCTGCTTAATCCAATCACCTGACAGCTCTGCTCCTCACCCCAGCAAAATGTTTGATGAGGTTCTTGTTGATGTTTTATTCTGTACAGCCGACACTATTTATCCTTTTTAAAAAAAATTATTACTAAGTGTTTCAGTTCCAGATGTAGCTAGGGATAGATACCAGTGGACTTCCTTCCTTGTCTTCCTTCAGCCTGGCTGTCAGCAGGCTCTTTCTCTGTGGCCATGGGCAGTCAGGAACTTGGGAGTGTCTGGTCCTGCTTCCAGCATGCGGGGTGGCCGTCTAGACTGGACACCATCAAACTTTCTCCACTGAGAACCAGGTTAGAGTAGGCTTTGCAGGACATATGGTCTGTGCTGCAATTGCTCAACTCTGCTGCTGTAGCATGCAAGAGACTATATAAGCAAATGAATGTGGCAGTGTTCTAATAAAACTTTATTTACAAAAGGGGCCAGATTTTGTTTATTATCTGTAGCTTGCTGACCCCTGTCTAGACTTCTCCAAGTGTGGTTCAGGTACCACCCCCCAGAGAGTATTTATTGTTAATCGAATCTCAGTCCCTTCTTCCCCACCCTACTTAATTAGAATTTGCATTTAATAAAATCTCCAGGAAAGTCCCATTGTGCACATTAAAGTTTCAGGCGCACTGGACTATGGCAGAAGTTCCTGTTGTATCAGATGTCTACCCACCAGCGGGGCTAGGGGGGGATTCCAGGTGGTACCTAGATGTGCCCTTAAGCAACCTGGACCCACAAAGGTGGAAAGTGACTTCCTCTTCAATTCACTTCCTTCTGCTCACATCAAAAAAAGTGCTAGCAGGCCTTCAACAGCTTTCTAATACTCGCCAGGGTCCTTTTAAACATAGAAGCAACCTCGGCCTCCCTCCTGAACCTAGAATTCAATGACATTGTTCTTTGTGATTGTTATTGTAATTGTTTCCACTTGGTTTCTGTTTTGGCAAGGGATGCTGGCTTTCTATTTGCAGAGGTGAATGTTGCCTTTTGAACCACATTATTGAATTTAAAGGAGAGGGGTGATTTAGCCCAGATCTGGCAAAATTCCAAAAGTGGGGCATGACTGTTGGAAAACAAAAAAAACTTGAACGTGGCATTTGAATGTGGAAATTTAGGACCCGGGCAGAGGACAGTGTCAGGGGCCCCCTGGACTCCAGTCATTGTCCTGAATTTGTGACTTGGAGCAGCTCCTTTCACTGTCTGGTTGGTCCCTCAGCTGGAGAGTTGGGGCTGGGACAGGGCTGAGGTGCCACTCATCGCTGGAGTGGAGGTGTCTCTGGGGGGCAGTAACGTGAGGGTCTTGGTTGGGGGGGCACCCAGAATCTCCGTCTGCGATTCAGCCAGAACAGTTCCACTTTTATAAGCTGAGTTTTTACTTATGATCGTGTTTGATACAGTCTCTTTTTTTCAGGCAGCTAAAGCTGAAAGTTAGAAGTCACTGGCCTTGGGATTGTCAAAGGCTGACACATTCCGTTTAGGTCTTAAGTGGGTCTTCATTTTAAATTCCTTGAAACACCAAAAAGAATTATAACCAAACCACAAGGGCCTAGCTGGCCCAGGGAGCTGGGTCATTCTCTCTGTACTTCTCAGACTGGCTTCATTCTTGGGTAGGCTCTTCCCCAGGTATTGACAATATGGCCACCAGCAGCCCCACACAAAATCCTTATGCTCTTATCTGAAAGACCCTTTGACTTCCAGAACTCCCAGACAATTCTCAGACTTGACTCTCATAGATTAACTTGGACCACAGGCCCATTCGAGAACCAGTCTCTGTGGTCAGGAGCATTTGATGCTCTTTTTGGCCAATCCTGAGTCACACGCACCCCACGGAGCACCCCTCACAACATGGCAGGTGCTGTACCCCACCCTTGGTGTGCGAACCCATTTCTCCCACATGAGACCTGGGTGGGAGGTCCTACAGCTGCTGCCCACCCGTAAAGGTTCGAGGCTCAGTGTAGTGAATTACTTCACTTTCAATTTCGCGTGCTCCCAACCACAGTGATGACTAGGTGCTGTCCTACATCCTGTGAGTTTGGGGGGGATCATGTTACCACCCCGTGCCCAAATGGAAGGGCTTTACCAGATCTGGGAAAATAGTTGCTGAAGAGTCAAAATTTCTACACGTCCAAACTCCACCTTCCGGGGCAGGAACTTAACACGGGGAGCCCCAGAGGGGATCTGAGTCCTGGGAAGTTTCTCCTAGAAGGTTTGTTGCTGGTGCCCGAAGTGTCTGTTAGAGCATGTCTGGCTCTTGGCTTTGCAGGGTTTTGTGTTTGGGTTCCCAGAGGTCACCCCAAGACAGGTTCATTTGGGAGGCACAGGAAACTGTGTAGGGCAGTGGGGTATGAGACTGGATTTAGGGTGCGTCTTTAGGGTGCGTGACCCTGCCAGCTACCAGGTGGGGATCAGTGCTGAATTCTAGGGGGCTCTCTAGGAAACAATGTGTCACCTCAGAATTATCCTGCTTCAGGGGAGGGGTGTACACATTAGTTCCTGGTAGCCCCTGGCTGAAGACCGCTCCAGGGGTCTCGTTTCCTGGCTTCTGGGCTTGCAAGCACTGGGCGGGGCCCCTCTGGGACCTTGTGCAAGCCCCGGGCACAATCTCAGGTTCTGCGGGGACGTCAGGCCCAGGGTTACGAGGGGCACACTGTGCCTTCTCTCGGGCGGGGTGGGGGGTACTGCAAAGACAGCTGATGTCTGACGGTGCGTCATCTGCAAGGGCGCCTATCAACCTCACTCATCTCCTGGAGTTTCAGTCTTCCAGGTGTTATGAGCAGCTGGGGTGCAGGGGCATGAACCCTGATCTTGGGTTACAAGTCTCTGGTTGATTCCAGGACTTGACAGCAGGGCACGTGGCCAGGCCAGAGGCCCTTCCTCTGCTGTCGAGGCACTCGTGGGACCACCTGGCAGAGCGGGGAGCAGGGAAGGCTTCATGGCACTAACCTGGCGTGGAGTGGATGCCCCACCAGGGCTCGTGGCGTCGTGCAGCTCTGTCTTTGGAAATCCAGAAGCAGCAAATGCCTGCTCCACTTCCATTATCCGCCATCAGAATGGCAGCTAATCACAATATCATTATTTATGAGAAAAATGGATTCAGCATTTTTATTCCAAACGGAAGCTATTGACGTTCCTAGAATAGGCCTGGGAGAGGGAAAGCCCATTGCAAAATGCTCCTTCAGAGACAATTTGCAATCAGTGGGCCCGGCGTGGGGCCAGCGATGAGGTTCTTGCTGGCTCTCTCTGATAAGGGGGTAGGAAGCTCTCAGCAGGAGGCCAGGGAGCACAGAGAGGGGGTGACACCTGGGAGAGAGCAGAGAGGAGCCCTGGGATCTCAGCTTCTCCACCCAGGCTGGTGGTGGTTGGAGAGGTATCGGCAAGTGGGAGAAGAGGGGGCCACAAAGGGGTTCTTCAGAGTCCTGCTTCCCCCCCTTTCTCTCTGGCCCTTCCTTACTTCCCTTTTATCTTCTTTTCTCCTTTCCTTTCTTTCTTTGTTTTGTTCTTCATTTTTCCTCTTGAAAAATATTATTGATGAATGAGGATTTCTGATGTTTACTTCTTGCAAATTATTACAGTAATTAAGACAGAAGGTCCTTTCCATCAGCTCACCGAATCCTCATCTGCTCTTCCTCCATCCCCAGGTGGGACAGTAACCAGGAGGTCCTTCCAGACTTTCACGTCCCACTTGCCAACATTCAGACATACCTAGAAAACATGGAGTGTGTGCGTGCTTGTATTCTAGAAATAACATCATACTCTAGTTAGCATTCTATCCTGATTTTTATCTTTTTATGACCTTTTTTTAAAAAGTAGTTTTAAGTTCACTACAAAATCAAAAAGGTACAGAGGTTTCTTATAGGGGTTCCTGCCCCCATCCACAGTCTCCACCAGACTGGGGCTGGGATTAGAATTGATCAAGCTGCACTAACACGTCATCACCTGGAGTCCAAAGTTTACATTAGGGTTCGCTCTTGGAGTTGTGATTAATACACAACACCCTTGGGACAAACGTCTAATGGCAGGTCCCCAATATGATAGCATCAGGCACAGTAGTTTCTCTGCCTTATAAATCCTCTGCATTCCACTTAGTCAACACTCCCTTCTTCCCCAAGCCTCCAACCACTGATTTTGTTACTGTCTCCATAGTTTTACCATAGATATAACCTTTTCATATTGGTTTCTTTCATTTCACAATGTGCCTTTTAGGTTCTTCCGTGCCATTTCTTTTCAGCACTGGTTTCTTGTTAGCTCTGGGTAATAGCCCATTGGATTGCCCACATTTATTTGTTCACTCACCTACTGAAGGGCATCAGGCCCTTGGTGTTGTGTTTAAAAAGTCATCACCACATACTTCTGTTTTATTTATGGGGTTTGTCTGCAAGGAATTTTATAATTTTGCATTTTACATTTAGGTCTATGATTTGTGTTAATTTTTGTGAGCAGCGTAAGTTCTGTGTCTACATTCATTTTTCACACAGCGTGTCCAGTTGTTCTAGCACTACTTGTTGAAAGGCTATCCTGACTCCATTTGCCTTTATTTCTTTGTCAAAGATTAGCTGATTATATTTGCAGGGATCTATTTCTGGGCTCTCTATTCTGTTTCATGCTCTCCTTGTCCATTCTTTCATCAGTGCCTCACTGTCTTGATTATTGTAGATGGACCGTCAGCCCGAAAGTCAGTTAATCCCTTGACTTTGTTCTTATTCAGTATTGTGTCGACCGTTTGTGGTCCTTTGCTGCTCCATGTAACTTTAGAATCACTTTGTCAATATCCACAAAATAACTACTTGAGGTTTGGATTGGGATTGTGTGGGATCTATAGGTGAAGTTGGGAGTAACTAACACCTTAGTATTGAGTCTTCTTCTCCATGACCATACGCTGTCTCTCCACTTCCTTAGTTCTTTGAGCTCATCATCAGAGTTCTGTAGTTTTCACATAGATCATGTCCGTAATCTGTTGGATTTGTAACTAAATCCTTCCTTTGGTGAAGAGCTAATGTAAATTGTATTGTGTTTTTAGTTTCAAATCCCATGTGTTCATTGCTAATATATAGGAAAGCAATTGACTTTTGTATAGTAATCTTGTATCCTGCAACTTTGCTATCATCACTTGTATATAGATAATTTTGTCACCTGTGAACAAAGATTTCTTTCCTCCCCAATCCATATATTTCAATTTTTCTTTTCTTACTGTATTAACTAATGCTTCTAGTACAAAGTTGAAAAGTTATGGTGAGACAGAACATTCTTACTCTCTTCCTGACACCACTTGTTTTTTTAATGCAGAATATCTTGGCGATCTTTGTACCTTGACACAGAGTAGTGCTACTTCCTTCACTTGAACTGCTAGGTAGCATCCCAGTGAAGCTTTGGGTGCTATGTGCATTCCTCTGTGGACAGTTATTCGGGTATTTCCAGTTCTTCACACAGCAAACTGTATTGCAGGAGACGTTCTTCTACACAGTCTCTCTATCCCTTCCCAGACTCTGCCACTTTTCACTGTGCCCCTTTTACAAAATAAGATCTCTTGGAGCTGAGCTTCTTTCAGTGTAATCCCAGCAGCTCAATGAGACCCAGAGGGGCCCTGTGGCTCCCTGGGGGCTCTACAGCCGCCTCACAGGAAGGCAGTTGTGTTTGCAACCAGGTCTGCCTGGACCCATGCAGCTCCCCTTCACTGGACAGGTTTGGGGCCCACTTGTCTTACTTTCCTTCAGCCTCAAACTCAATGGGGGATAATCCCCAACTTTTGGAACACAGCCCACTTTCTCCTAGGAGAAGAGAAGAGGAACAGAGAAAATAAAGGTCTCTCTTTTGGGATGAGCCAACTCACCATCATGGTTTTAAGTCAGATGACCAAACCTAAGTCCTAGACGACCATGGCTGTGTGGGAGGAGACCTGTGCCTCAGGGAGTGGGGCGTATAGAGCAGCCCCACCTGCAGACCACACCTGCTGTCTTCAGACATGAAGGTGATGAGTGAGCCCTGTGAACCAAGAGTGGAAAAGGGCGCAAAAGACTGAGGGGAGGCTGAGAGAGGCTTCTTCGAGTCACTTCAGGGGGTACCAGCTTTTCACTTAGAAAAGTGCCAGGAGTGGGGGTGGAGGTAGGCACAGGAGTTGGGGGTTGGCGTGAGCATGGCTTCCACGCGGCTGTGACTATGGCCACTTTAGGCTTAGCGGAGGACTGTGCCCCCCTAATTTGCATGCATTTGGAATGAGAGAGAAGGGGCGGGAGAGAATGGACACCGAGAATCCTGGCGTGGAGCTGGACTCTGCCTTGGGAACTCCAGGTGTGCTGGTGGAACACATGAGCCCTCCTCAGAAAAACGTTTTCAGATTTGTCAAGTAAAATCAGGACAAGGTACCAAAGGAATTCAGCAACGTATTTTAAGAATATGTATGGTGATTCCTCAAACTGCTAAACATGGAGCTTCCATACGACCCAGCAATACCACTTTCGGGGATCTACCCAAAGGACACAAAAACACTAATCCAAAAGGATACATGCACCCGTATGTTCACTGCGCACTGTTCATGATAGCAAAGGTATGGAAGCAACCCAGATGTCCAAAAATAGATGACTGGATCAAGAAGATGTGGTACATATACACAATGGAATACTATTCAGCATTCGAAGAAGATAAACACATGCAATTTGTGTGACACGGATGGAATTAGAGGGGATCATACTCAGTGAAATAAGCCAGAAAGAAAGAGAAAAATATTGAATGGTTTCACTTATAACAGGACTATAAGGAAACCAAATAGGAGATTGACACTCAGGGGGTGGGGGTGGGGGCCGGGAGGAGGGGAGGATAAGGGCACAAAATGGAATAGAAAAGAACATAAGGGACCATGGAGATGGATCACGGGTGAATTGGTGGTGGGTTACCCAAGGGGAATACAAAATGTAAAAGACATAAATAACAACAAAAATATATATTAAAAAATATATGTGTATATATATGTATACTGGGCCTCCCTGGTGGCGCAGCGGTGAAGCGCTGGGCTGCAGTACTGTCAGCAGCAGCAACACGAGTTTGACGCCCGCCAGGGAGATGCCCACATGGCGCGGCAGACCTCTCCTGCTTCGCCCGCTGCTCCCCTCAGCAGTGTATTTCTGATCTGCCTGTGCTGCTCCCCACTCTGTCTCTGGTGAACCCTCTCGCCGCCCCACGCCTCTGGCCTGTACCCCAGCTTGTATGTAAAAATAAAAAAATAAATCTTTAAAAAAAAAAGAAAAAGAAAAAGAACATGTATACGTCTCGATAATGTGTGAAGCCAGAAGATCTAAGAGAAGCGATTTCCGCGACAGGCGGCGGCGATGTGAAAACACCCATGGTCTCGGCTGGCTGCACGTCAGCACGGAACGGCCACACGACTGTGCTTGGCCAGCGCCACTGCCACAGAAGGGAGGGAGGGAAAAGCTCACCACCCCGGTGGCGATGTCCTCTCACTGTGCCTGTGGACTGGGGGGACGGTGCTGCTGCAGAAGCTGGGGGGCCCATTTGCTCTGGTCCCCTGTGGCTCTGCCCAGATTTAGAGGACCCATGGGATGGACAGGGAGAGGGCACTTTCTTGTCCCTGTGGGCGCCTGGCCTGTGACACTGTCCAGCAGCCTCAGAGAAATGCCGCGACAGCGCCCTGAGCCCAGCCAGTCTGGCCACGGCGCGTGTTGAGGCCGGACAGAGTGCGCAGGGGACGCCAGTGGCGGCCAGCCAGCGAGCGCCGGCTCAGGGCCTCCGTGAGGGTTCTCGGCGCAATGAAACACGAAATAGGATTTACAGGGTCCCAACCAAACCTCAAGCTGGGGAAGACTGGGCTTCTCGAGACAGAGAATAACCTTTGTATCTGTGTCACATTTGATAGTTTAAAAATGACTCTTGTTTCTCAAGACCTCACCATGGTTACCCCCATTTGTAGATGAGGAAGCCAGAGGGACAGGAATTTGCTCAAAGTCACAGACCAGTGAAAAGTGGTGCCAGCCCGAGTCTCGGACTCTCATCTAAGAGAGGAAGAGACGAGGCTGCGGTGAGGCTGTAGGCGCCTTGGCCACCAGACAGAGAGAGGCAGGAGGATCGTGTCCTGATGGCAGTGGGAGCCAAGGCAGGTTCTTGAGCAGGGGAGTCACTTGGAGGCTTTGGGAGATTACTCTGGTGGTGGTGGTGGTGGTTGCATGGAGACAGCGTGTTCAGGGACTCGGAGACACCCAGGAGGTGGCTGCCGAGCACCTCCGACTGTCCAGTGGGAGGGCCACACGGGCACCCAGTGGGTCTACTCCCCAGGGCCTTTCTGTTGCCATGATGATATCACTCGTCACACAGGTACTGAGCAGTGGGGCAAGTGGTCTGAAACCCAGTCTGCACGCTAGAGACCCTTTGCCACAAAGCCCAAAATACAGGCTGCACGGACTTCTATAAAACTCTGTCAACCCATGACCTAGATCAGTCTCTGTCACCTCTGATTAAGGCGGAAACTGGGGCCAAGAACAGGATACGCAGAAAATCAAGCGGGGTCCGAGCTCGACCCCTTATTTTTTGACTCAGCCTGGAGTCGTCTGCTCTGTCTCTCCCGGTCCCTTAGGCACTGCCTTGAAGTGTGCCTGGGTCCTTCTGGGGGTGCTTGATTCATCTTACAGTTGAATTCCTCCCCTAGACAGAATCCTGCTCTTATTCTGCTCCTGGGAGTGTCATGGAGCTGGGGAAATTGAAACCCATAAATAACCCGGCCTCACGTCCCAGCCAGTCCGGCCTGCCTCCCAGAGGGGTACACTAAGTGGGGCTGACACAGAGGACAGATGTTCTGTCTGGGGCCCCTCCGCACCATGCAGAGACTCCCCTGGCCTTGGGACCTGGGGCCAGAGGAGGACCCGGTTGCAAAATGCCTTTTCCAGCCTCTGAATAAGACAAAGCAGGGCGTGGAGAGTCCTCTCTCTCCAAGGGACTGAGGGGCAAGCCAGGTCATCAGGCAGGGGCTGGGAGGGCTCAGAGGCCCGAGGGTGGACATTCGAGAAGTTGTCTGGAGGAGGGGGTCTGGAGCGTTCGAGACAACCAGAACAAGTGTTCAGAAAATGCTGCTGCTTCCCCGAGCGCTTCCCCTCCCTGCTTTCTGCGCTCCAGCCACAAGTCATAACCCAAACGTGCCAGATCCACTCTTACCTCAGGGCCTTTGCATGTGCTGTTTCCTCGGCCAGGAGGCCCCTCCTCTTGGAGCTTGCCTGGCTGGTTTCCACTCATCATCTAGGTCTCAGCAAACTTGTCACCACCTCCGAGCAGCTTTCCCTGGTCACCTTTCTTCAAGCTGCTCCCGGTCCTAGCCATCCTCATCTTATCCTCCTCTTTGCTTTTTTGTGTCACTGGCCTTGAAACTAGTCCCTGGACTGGGGTGAGGGGCGACCAGCAATATTTGTCAAACGAGTAACAGGGGGCTCAGGGTAAGAGGACAGCACTTGTCCCAGGGAGCTTAGAGTGCAGTGTGGGAGACACCACATATGGGCACCAAGTAGGGACGGGCAGGGTCTGCGGCCGCACAGAGGCGCGCGCCCTGCCACAGGGCAGTCCTGAGGTCCTGAGGAGGTCGGGGTGTCAGGAGTTAGCCAGGAAAGTGTGAGGGAGAGGCGATGAGAGGACGGTGTATGCGAGGGTCAGAGGTGAAGGAGAGTAGGTGAGGATCTCAAAGCAAAAAGCAGGGCAGTGGGGTGGCAGGATGGGTGGGTGGGCCAGGCCCAAGAGATGGCCCTGGTGCCCCTGGTAGGGAGATGGTCTACTTCCCGAGGGGAGGGGGTGGAACGCAAGGGGGGGCATGGGCAGGGACACGACACATCAGCTGTGTGTGTGGAAGGCTCATTTCAAGGGTGTGTCAGAGGCAGAAGGCAGGGCCAAGGGGAGGGGCCTCTCCAAGAGGGGGGGTCTCAGCCCTGGAAAGGGGCTGGGGTGCGGGAGAAGTAGGATGAGCTTCTGCAGAAGGGGAGTATGCAAAAAGACTGAACAGGGAGAGCTGAGTGCAAGATCAACTTACCTAAGTGGGCTGTGTGAGCTTGGGCACCCCTTTGTGCCTCAGTTTCCTCATCTGTCCAACAGGGCAGCAGTTGCACCTGCCTCTCAGGTGTTGTGAAGATTGAAGGAGACGGCAAAGTGCTTAGAATGGAGCCTGGCTCAGGAACGGCACCCAGAGGATGGTTCCCTCTCTCAGCGATTATTGGGGTCTGGCTTATTCTCACTGGAGGTCCTTAAAGGAGGTGAGCAGGAATAAAGGAAGAGCTGGAGGTTTGGGAGAGTCTGAGGCATTTTGGAGACCCCCAAATTCCCTTCTCTCCTGCCATGGGCCAGGGCTGGGTCTGTCCCCTGCTGGGTTCCCCTCCTCCAGGGCAGCTCCCAGTGGGTCCAGCCTCGGACTGTGAGGACACTGCTGGCCGCCCAGCCTCGCTGCCATTCCTCTGCAGCCACAGGCGCAGGCCAGGAGGGGACAGCGTCACGTGCAGGGTGACAGATGGCCACAAATGAGGGGTGAATGAAGCTGCTAAATCATCAGCTGGGAAATTGAGCATCTCACCTCTCATCTGCGAGAGCCTCTTCCTCTGGAAGGGAGTGTACGTTTGGGTGTGAGCAGTGGGAAGGGGGAGTTAGTGCATGGGTAGAAGGACCAGACAATGGTGTGCGCGCACACCCGAGCCCAGTAACCACACGTGTGGTCACACATGCCCACACGTGCACTCATGCATTAACACACACCAACACACATCCAGGCATCCAAGTATACCTGCTTGCACAGCTGCTCTCACACATGCCCACAAACCCACACACACATTTATACACATATACCCACACATCTGTGTACATGTACGCATGTGCACACTCACATGCACATGTGTTCACACACATGCACACTCACATGCACGCTGTACACACACATGCATGCACACATATGTTCATACATTCATGCATGCACTTAGGCTTACTTGTGTCCCCACACTTCACACCTGGGCACGCACACCCATGTGCTCACACTCCTCTGACCTGTATTCTTCCCATTACACACACACACTCACGTTTGTCCATTCACTCATGGGCTCTTGCACACAACTTGTACACACTTCTTGACACCTAGAAACAACAACTTAGCCCTGATTACACCCAGAGCACGAGGCACCCCAACACATCGGAAGTCCAGGTGACAACTTGGGGCGTACAACCGGCAGGCTTCCAGGACCGACACCTCCAAGCCAGCCTCCCAGACTCACCTCCCCTTCGCTCTCCTCCTCTGGCCCGGGTGTGCCATCCCGGGGAAGTGGGGAGAGGCCAGTGGGGGCTTCCAGGCGGCCGCCCGTTGTTTGAGCTGCTTGCGTTATCCACCAGGGCAGCTCAGAGTGTGGGTGTGAATGAAGCACTGAGTGCGAGCCAGTCTCCCAGTGTCCGGCTGCTGATGAATTAATCGGCTCCCAGCGCCCACTGTGTGTTCATCCTGAGCAAGCCCGGGGTGGCCACCGACTGAGCCACCAGGGCCCAGGCCGTCCAGCTGCCCATGGCACGCTCTGCCCCTGCACCGTGTGCCCGTCAACCGGGTTCTTGGCCTCTTTAGTCTGGATGCGGCCTCCTTCTCCTGTGCCCATCGCTTTCCCGCTCCGGACCTGTCCATGGCGGGCCCCATCACGCCACCTGCCCGGCGGGAATGCTGGCCTCGTCCCACTCCTGGCCCCAGCTGAACGACACCCCTTCTCCCATCTCCTGTATCAATGTGCAGAAAATCACGTGCTTGGAGAAGCTCATCTTCTCTCTCGGAAGAGAGGTGATTAATTTGGATGAACGCTCGTGTGCGTTTTGGGGGCTTGGGGTGAGATCTCCAATGGGAACGCGGGGCTAATCACCCCTTGACGACAGAGCAGCATTTCTTTCGCAGCGGAGGGGGTGCCTAGAGACCAATGGGGAGAAGAGGCAGGAGGAGACCAGGCACACTCTGGCCGCCCTTTCCTGCAGCCTCCTGGCAATTCCCTGGCCACACGGGACCCTTCGTGCCCCTGGGCCTTTATTCCGGCTGCTCCCTCCAGCTGGCGTGCCCAGGCCTCACTTCTCAGTTGGAGAAAACTCCTAATTATGCTGCAGGCCCGCCCCGCCTTCTCTCGTCAGCCCTCTCTGGGTCTCCACTCGACTCCGAAGAGTGTGCTGCACAGGCGTTTGTGGCCTTGCTCTGAAGCTCCGCGTGTGCACACCTGCTCCCTGGCCCCCCAAAGCCTTGATCTGGCTGGCAGGGGCTGGTCTCAGTCCGCAGAGCGGCCCCAGGAGGCCCAGGGGGGTGGAGTGCGGGGCGCAGAGGCTGGAGGGGAGGGGACGGGCTGGGCTGAAGCAGGTCCTTTGGGTTCAGAACTTCTACCTTGGACTGTGCTGTGGCCCTCTCAGGGCCCCCAACATGGCCCAGCGGAGGCGGGTGGCTGAGTGGAGGAGCCAGGCGTTTGGAGCTGAGTGAGGCTGCGTCTGGGCCGGAGGGAGCAATGGGGCCCAAGACAGGAGGGGCCAGCCCTCGCCCACATCCTTCCCTCTCTCCAGGACTCTGGGCTGCCCGGCGCGACTCCCCCTGCGTGCAGGCACAGGCCGTCAGGACGCAGGACCCAGCTCTGTCACGCCCTGCTGTGCCTCGGTCGGGGGCCTCGCCCTCTCTGGGTGTCATTTTCCACACCAGCCAAGTGAGCAGAGAGCGGCCCCTCCCGCCCAGGGCTGCGCATGGACGGCGAGAGGCAGTGAGCAGGGCCTTTGCTGGGGTGTCCACCGGGCTCTGCCAGCCCCTTTCTCCTCCTCTCTACAGCCCCTCCCCTGTCTCTTCCTGTCTCTCTGCACCCCCAGTGTATAGTTCAGACAGAGATCCCGGTGTTTGCCCAGAGGTGCTGGTGCTCCTTGCAGGGAGTGCCGGCTGCTGACACCCCGGCCTGCTGGGTCACCAAGGCACCCCGGCCTCCCTCCTCGAGCGGGACGCGTGCAGGCGCCCAGCGCTCTGATTTCAGCAGCCCTGTGCCACTTCCCCGGTCGGGGAGCTGGCCTCAGCCTGCGCCTTGGGGGGGCAGCCTCCAGGGGGTGAGGGGGGATGAGAAGGGTCTGGGGCCTCTTGAGAGCTCACTCCAGAGGGAACAGTTGTCTCGGGGCTTCTGACCGTCTTCTCTGCGTGGGGCTCCCTTGCATGTCTGTGATCACACCGGCTCCCTGAGGTCGTGCTGGCGGCAGGAACACAGGGCTGGCAGAGGCAGCTGGGAGCACAGCAAAGA
Organism: Scalopus aquaticus; assembly: GCA_004024925.1. Taxonomy (NCBI): domain Eukaryota; kingdom Metazoa; phylum Chordata; class Mammalia; order Eulipotyphla; family Talpidae; genus Scalopus; species Scalopus aquaticus. The sequence continues at coordinate 45,487 of PVIJ01003749.1, forward strand.
CCGTCGGCTCCCCACCAGGCCCAGCTGCCGAGCTGCCGAGCCCGAACTCAGACTCCCAGGCCTGCGGTTTCCTCCAGCTTTTCATCCTCTCCTTTCTCTCCGTAAAGTAAGCGGTTTAGAACAATCTGTGAAAAGCTGCACGGATACTCATTCACTCATTCATTCACTTGTTCAGTCACTCACCCATTCTCTCACTCACTTCTTCACTCACTCACTCACTCACTGAGTAACCCACCCCCTCGCCCCAGTCACACTGGCCTCAGGCTGTTCCTGCCTCCACGCCCCGCAGACTCCTCCCCCAGGGGTTTGGCTGTATCATTCCCTCTACCTAGGACTTGGCTCTTTCACATGGTCCCCACCCTCACCTCCTGCAAGTCTTGGCTGAGGGGCTGTCGTCTCCCGGAGCCTCTATCTGGTCACCTTATTTTGTTTTGCACCCACCCCAGTATTCCTAACCCTTTATTATACTTACCCCTTTATGTCTGTGTATCTCCTTATAATATAGGTCCCCTTTACTTTATATAGACCTGCTTTTGTCCACAGCACTTGTTGCCTTTTAAAGCCCCACGCCGCTTACTTACCCATTTTGCTTATGCCTAGTTGTCTTCTCCAAGAGCTGAAGTCACACTGAGCAGTAATTTCCATCTCGTTTGCTCATGTATCAGCTGTGAGAACTTGGGAAAGTCAGGAAATGGCCTCGGTTTCCTCATCTGTAATGTGAAGGTAGCAGGTCCCCCTCCTCCCAGGGCCGTGTGACGACTGGAGAAAGGGAGACCCAGGGGCAGAGCACTGCAGAGACAGCAGTCACATGACCGACGGTGGTCACGTGATCCAGGGACACAGCCTGCAAGGACACACATCCCAGAGACTCCATCCTCATGGTGGATGACTGATGCTACATTTCAGGGGATGGTGGTGTGGACAGACCCTCTCCTGGGGGGCCTCCTGTTGGCTGAACCCAGCCCGTGGTGAGCCTAAGGGGGTCGTCCTTCTAGACCGGCCTTTGGGGCCAAAGGGCAGGGTGGGGAAGGCCAGAGTGTGGAACTGCAGCATGGACCAGAACAGGCAGAGGGAGATGCTATTATTTTCATTCCCATGAAGGACTGGCTAAGTGATTTGCAGGGCCAAACGTAGAAGGGAAAATGCTGATCTCTTTGTTAAAAAAAGTATTAAGAATTTCAAGACAGTGACAAAAAGAGAATTAACTTGCATCTTAAGCCGATGAAACCTACCCTGTCCCCTGTAACAGATGAAAGAATGAGGCACAGAGCTGTTAAGGCACCTGATCCAGACAGACCTGGGTTTTGAGTCCTGGCTGTGCCCCTTTCTAGCTGTGGCATCTCAGACAAACCACTTTACCTATTTACAGAAGGGCTTGTCAGGGGTAGAGGGAAACCAGGGCAGGTGCGCTCATGCCCCGACAGCAGCCAAGGGAGCTGTCCAAGGTGCTGGTCTCAGTCCTGCCCATCTTTTGGATGCCGAGGTTTGCGGATACTTTTGAAATCATTCACTCCTGTTCCCTGTATGTCTCTGGGCTTCTCTAAGCATCTGAGCACTGAGATCTAGAAAGTTATTGCTTGGAGTTTGGGAAGTGCTGAGCTAGAAAGAACACAGGGAGAAGAGTCAGGAAAAGCGGATTTAAGTAGGACAGTGTTGACATCTCATTTCATTCTCACAACCACCCATCAGAATAACCACCTTAGCCATGCTTTGTTGAACAGTTATTATGTAGCAGGCACAACCACTGCGCAGTTCTCTATTGCATAGGGCTATAAACATCCTCCCTGACAGATGAGGAAACTTGGGGTGCAAGAGAGAACACCACCTCTGCAGGAGATTGTAACAGTTTAGTGTAGGAGCCAATGCCCAGAAAGCAGCCCTCAACCAATGGCAGGTGAGGTGGTGGGAAAGTGCCCTTGTACTCATCTGTATGTTGGGGTGATTCTGAAGTGTGTTCTACACCATCTCCCTGAAGATGTCCTCATCTGTATGTTGGGGTTATTCTGAAGTGTGTTCTACACCATCTCCCTGAAGGGTTAGTCTGGAGTTGTCCTGTGGCACTGGCTTGATTACACACCCTCTGCTGTCTTCTGTTGCTTCTACCATCTCACTTTCTGGTACACCCAGACTCTCAGATGCTCTCTCCTCCTCCTGGTATTCATTCCCTGTAGCCCCTCCCATGCTATATCTGCACTATTCTGTGTGACCAATACAATATGAGGAAAGTGATGGAATGTCACTTCTAAGATTAGGTTCTGAAAGGTGCTGTGGCTTCCTTCTTGATGTGTATCTCTCTTTCCTGGGGACAGCCTGTTTCCATGTCATGGTGACCACATTGGAAGGAACTGAACCCCTATCCAGCAGCCAGTGATGGATCAAGGGCTTCCAACAACCGTTAGTGAGCTTGGAGTGAACCTTCAGCTTTAGCTGACCTTTCAAATGACTGGCATCCTGACAGCTTCACTGGCATGTCCCAAGACACCCTGAGCCAGGAACACCCAGCCAGAGCACTTCCAGGTCCCTGGCCCTCAGAAACCATTCGATCAAAGGCATTTGTTGCTTTACATTGCTAAATTTGGGGGGCAATTTTCTATGGCAACAAGTAATGAATACACTTTTTCACATCACTATTGGTGTTTCCTGGATTCACCTCCCAAATAAATGACTGAAACTCAAATCCTTATTTCAAGAGGCATGGTCTCTTGGGGAACTCAATATCCTATCTTTATGCGAGGGCACCTACCTGGCAAGTGGAACCTGCTGACCAAGAGCCCAGGGCAGTACGTGTCACTCTCACCTCCATCTGCAGGGGCCAGGCTTTCCCTGGTGGCCTCAGCACCCAGCTCAGTGACTTCCACATGGGGCGCCCCCTGACTGAGCTGGGCGCTCAGTAGGTGTTTGCTGCTCCCCTTCTGTTCCAGCCTTTCTTCTGGATGTTTGACTTCATCAAGTGTAACTCTCCTGCTTTAGATTAAAATTTAATTACATGAACTCTGGGTTTAGTGTCTGCTTTCAAATCCTGGCTCTGAAATTCACTAGCAGGGTGATTTGGGGCAAGGTGTTTAAACATTTCTGTGCCTTGGTTTTCTGACTATAAAGTGGTCATGTAGGGGAATCTACCTCCTAGTGCTGGGAGGAGGATTAAATGAATGACCGCATAGTCTTGGTCACTGTCCAGCGCATAGGACATACCACATAGTAAGATCACTTCATGCCTGTCTTCCTGTACACGCCCTTCCAAAGGGCACATAGTTCAGGGAGTCATTGTCTGCCTTAACTTGGGACGTGCCATTGAGAGAAGTGAGACAACGTGTTCTTCTGTTCCCAGAACTCCCTAGGAGCCCTTACCAGACATGCATAACTGGAATGAACTTTCACCTAACCCTGACAACACAAGCCTTTTTGGGAGTGGGATGGGTGAGGAGGGATGTAATGGAAGGGGAGCACGCTCTGTGAACTACAAAAAACTTTTTTTTGGTGCCAAGAATGAATCCTGGCTGCCTTCCCAGCAGGTGCTCAGTAAAAACACATCAAATGATGGATTGGAAAAATGCCAAGATGAACATCTCTGCCTTGAAAACAGGGGCGCCCTTCGCATAAAATAACATCTTCTGGGGCACGCACACAATAACACTCCAAATACACATGCATGTCCTCCCCTCTTCCTTATGAAATTCTGACCCCAACTCCTGGCTGGTGTCAATATTTCTGCTGAAGACCCTGAAAGCATCAAAATTCATATTCATCTCCCCCGTTGGGTTACGAATATTGGCCCATTTATGCCTTGATTATGCTAATTAACTAGATTTTTTTAAAAGGAGACAATTATTACCTTCAGTTTGACAGTTTCTAACTCCATTAGCAGTCACAGCTGCCAATATTATGGTGCTGATTAGTTATCTCGAATTGCTGGAGGAAGACAATTATCAGCATGATGCACCCCTAGCCTCTCCTATGGAGTTGGGGATGGGGGCCCCGTGGTCAGTTCTGACCATGGTTTCAGCCCATTGAAGTTGGAGCAGGAAGCAAGCCCTGGAGTGGAGATCTGGCAGCTGAACCCCTGCGGTCCCCCCCACCCCTGCTCCCCCACAGTAGGGAGCCCTGGCGACCCTTTCCCCATCCGTGTCGCTTTCCATGGTCCTGAAACACTATAGGGAAAGGCTCGAGCTTTCTCCCAGCTCTTGGCTCCTGGTTCCGGAAACTCGTGGCAAAGTGTTCCCACAGCTCACACCTGTCCTTGTTGTTTTTATCTCTTGATAAGCATTTTTGTCATTTTTTATACTGTCACAGAATACTTAGGCCCGTGACTTATTAATAATTCACAGGAGTGATTTCACATACCTTTGACAGCTCCATAATGCTTCTGACAGTTACACACTTTATTTCTGTCTCTGAGAGGCTTGGAGGGGGTGCCCATGTGACCTTGGCTACCTTCCCCAAGGTTTTGCTTTTGAGAAGCATCCAGGGATGCTGCCTTCCACCTTAGGGGGCAGAGGACAAGGGGATGACCAGTGCTCCCAAAGGGACAGTAAGTAAATGCAGCTCTTGGGAAGAAGGTCAATGGCCTCTGGCCTCCATCTGTGTGATCACAGTTATAATGACAACCCTCATTTACAACCACTTTCCTTGTGCCAGGTATTGGGCTAAAAGCCCAATGCTCCCCTGACTTCCACCAGAATCCTGAGGCCTGAGAGTCATTAGTCTCATTTTCAGACGAGGATACTGAGACTCAGGTTCATCAAGGCTGTTTCCCACAACTTGTGAGAAAAAGATCCAGGATTTGGACTTCAGAGTCACCCTCCACCGCCCTATCTGGAAGTGGGTTTATAACGCCCAGCCCCGGGCACTGCGAGGGCAAGAGGAGATGGTAGTCCTAAAACACGCGGTGCCAGTAACCAACTCCCTCCTTCTCCCTTCCTCCTCCTTAGTCCCCCTCCACCCAAGTCCTGCTTCCCCCTTGCTCCTTGTTGGGATTGCAGTGGAGACAGGTGACCTGGAGGCCTCTCCTACGACACCCCACATTCCCAGGGTCCTGACCCCCAGGCAAGTCTAGGGATTTTTCGACCTCAGTAGCACATGGCCAGCGGCTGGCTCGAGTCGCTTTGTGGGAGGGTTCTGAGCAGAGTGCATTGCCAGTGCTGGGGAGAATGGGGGTTCCCTGGTCCTCACGCCTGGGGGGGTCTCAGCAGAGCCTCGCTTCCCATCCTGGAAGTGCAGGCACAAGTGCGGCTGAGAAGTAGCTGCCCAGATGGCATGACCTCTGCAGCTGCTCTGTCGCTGACAGCGGGACGCCGGCCAGGCCACGAGCATCTGCTCAGCTCCTGGGTACTCCTCCCTGCGAGCTCAAGGGCTGCTGTCCAGGTGGGCAGGGGTCAAGGGTCATCGGAGGGGACAGATGCAGTGGGGGAGGCTGTACAGGGGCCTGGCTCTCTCCCTGACTGGATGACTGGGTGACTTAGGTCCTTCACCCTTCCTCGGACCCCTCTGCAGAACAAAGGGGTTGACCTGAACCAGGCTTCCCCACTCGGGGCCGTGGAGGGTAAAATGGGGTCACTACCTGCCTGGGGTGCCCCTCCAGAGCCCGGTCACCTCTTCCCAGTGCCGCGCACAGCGTGAGCCTTCAACAAGATGCAGTGGCTGGATCCCAGGCGCCACCGCTGGCTGAGAGCGGCCTCTGCGCGAGGGAGTCTCGGGGACACGCTCGCCGCCTGGGGCCTGCGTCTCCAGGTCACAGAAGAAGAGATGAGGTGCAGAGAGTGAGCCCTTCCCCCGGGCCCTTCCCCTGAGTGTGTCCTCCAGACCGACCTTTCTGGACCCCTCTGTCAGGAGCAGCCCACCCCCAGGCGGAAGACTCATCGGCCCAGGCCCTTGAGCTCTCCCACGCAGGCATCATTGTCATCACCTCAGTGCCTGGTGGTGGCTCATCAGTCTGCACGCCCCATGAGGCAGGAAGCTCGCATCCGGCGTGGCGTGGCTCATGCTAGGTGCTCAGTGAAGCCCTATCCTACCCCACGCCCTCAAGCCCGTGCTTCTGGTCGGGTGTCCCATCTGCTCCCGGCTCCCGGCCACTTCCGAGTCTTTCCACGACGGAAGACAAAGGCTGCCACAATCACAGTGAAAGATGACCTACAAGACGAGTGTCTGCAGGCGGGGGCTTGGGGGAGTCACCAAGCCCATCACAACAGATGAAGAGCTCCGTTCCACCTAGGGCGAGGCCCCCGAGGGAGAGACCCCTCCCCAGCAAGACCCCAGACTCTCCCTGTGTCAGGAGTAAGTTGCCTGGTCCTGGGTCCAGCTGAGCCCAGAGCTGGACGCTGAACACTGCTCCCCTGCTCTCAGTCTTGGGGTGTCTGCAGGGCCCTGCCTTGCTCACCAGGCTGCTTCCGAAGGCCCCGGGGCTTCCTGCCCAGCAGTGGACGCCTGTGCTCCATGGCTGCATCTGGAATGACCAAGGAAAATTTCAGAGGGCAAAACCCCAAACAGCTCTCTAAGGAAAATCTGTGTGTGGGTGTGTGTGTGAGTGTGTGTATGTGTAAAGGGACCCCTTGTTCAAACCTGCTATACCGATGGAGTCTGAGGTTCAGAGAGGTGAAGGAGCTTGCCTGCAGCCACACAGCAAGATAGCTCAGAGCAAGACCTAAGGTTTTCCAACTCCCAGACCCCAGGAGCATATCGTTCCTCTGGGCCTTGGTTTCCCGTCTGTAAAATGAGCAGGCAGGAGATTAGAGATTAGAGATAATAGAAAGGTTCCCTTTCATGCCAGCTCTGATCTACTGTAGAGCTTCCTGGCCGCTGTGCCGAGAATTCTCAGGCTAAGGCTGGCCCCTGGGGAGAGCGGGCATGGGTTAGCAATGTCTGTCCTGACCCAGGAACTGAAGTCCGGGTTCGTGTGTGAGTCGACTCCCCAAGTCCTGCCAGCCCTGATGTTCGGTGCCGAGGTGAGTTGCCCTCATCGCCAGTTCCCGCACCTCTCTGAGCTCAGGTTCTCGCTGGCCGCCTGGGAGCACTTCCACAGGCCTCCTCTGCGCAGCCTCAGCCGGGAGCAGCTGTTGCCTAGCAACAGGGTGGGCGCTCCAGGGGTCTGCGGGATCCCAGAATCTGGGCTGACATCTGCTTGCTGCCCACCTCCCACACATGGGCCTCAGAGACCCCACAGCAGCCCCATGTGGGTCCCCCAAGTCAGCGCCCAGTGCCATTTAATGGAGCTCTATTTTGAGGGTTCATTCAGCTGAGTCCGAGCCCCGGCCTCAGAGCTGTGGCCTCACTTTCCGAGGTTGGTTTCTTCGTCCACTCACTGGAGAAAGTCTCCCCGAGCTGACCAAGTTGCTGGGAGGGTTATGACGGCGAAGGCGCCTTGCAAGTCTTCAGCCTGGAGCACCCCTCCTCTGAGGGATGAGATGATGGCCGAGTTGTCCACCCCACCCAGAAGTCCAGGCGGACACGGGTCAGCCCCTGAGCACCCCCCCCTTGCCCCTCCACTATGCACCCACTAGCTCATGGACACTTCGTAAGCCTGGGAGGCAGGAAGTAGCTTTCCCATGTCACAGATGGGGAAACTGAGGCCTGGAGAGTCAGGTGACCACACCGGGTCACACACAGCCTCTGTGCTTAAACTGCCCCGACAAGGCTTCCCCTAGCTGCCCGTGGTTCTGTGTCCTCCTCCCACAGGGCCACCCCTGCCCCGGGCGGCTGTGCTCCGCGTAGGGATATCTGAGGACACCTGGGCCTGTGTCTCCCCATCTCCCTCCCCAGAGACCCTAACATTGGGGCCTGTCCCCCAACAGGGGCAGGTCAAGTGTCCTGCCTGGCCTGTCCACAGGGAGGTCATCCCACAGGCCATTTGCAGAAACACGTGACCCGGCCCTGCCCCTGTGCCTCGCTGGGCCCCAGGCTGGTTGACCAGAGGTCAAGGTCTGGTAAACAGATGGGGGGGGGCGCTGCACACGGGGAGGCGGACAGGCCAAGGTCATCAGACGGGGGGGATTAAAAGGGGTGACGTGAGGGGGCAGCAGGAATATGCAGGGGACAGAGTCGGGGTGGAGAAGGGGCAGCCAGGTCAGGGAATAAGGCGAGGGGGAGGGGAAGGGCTGGGGGTGCCAGAGGGAGGGGTCTCAGGAAAGGGGCTGGACTGCACACTGCAGTCCCTGGGGGCTGCACACGCCCTCTGACGGGGGGCAGGTATTGTTCGGCTCCCCAGGGCTGCCCATGGCCCGGGGCCACACAGACAAGTGAACGAGAACCTCAGTGTCTCTGCCAGAGCCCGGCCTTTGCGTGGCTGCACGGGATCCTGGGGACCAGACCAGACCCCGCTGCTCCCTGGCTCCCCCCCCGTCCCAGGAGGGCACACTCCCTGGTCCTAGGTGGGAAGAGCAGGGCTCCAGGACCAGCCTGACCCCAAGCAGACACCCCTCCACGGCGCCAGCGCCCCTCCCTGCTGCCGGCCGCACCACCCCGGGCAGCCGAGCGGCCGGACTGCAGGCCCGCCTGAGAGTAGAGCAGACAGGCCTCTGGGTGGAGGGGTGGGGTGGTGAGGGCGTGCGGGCAGGACAGGCCGACGTCACACACCCACTGTCCTCTCCTGTCAAATCACTGATGCCCAGACCCACGGGCCGCTGACTCAAGTCCCCGAGGATTGGGCCCAGACTCTGCATTTCCAAGTGGTTCCAAGAATGATCCATCCACCAAGGCAATGGCCTAGAGTTTGGGGCGCCCTGAGGAGTCCCCCCATGTTGTAGAGGAAGAAACAGACCCTGGAGGGCAGCAGTTTCCCTGGCTCCCACAGCGCCAGCTCGGCAGGAATAACCAGCCCAGGTCTGCATCTGGGAAGGGCCCAGACGAGCCAAGGGCTGGTGGGGTGCACTGGCTACCCCCGACACTCACTGGGTTCAACTCCCGAGGGCCATTTCCTAGTTGGGGGGCAGGACAAGTCCCCTCACCTCTGCAGGGGCCTCACCTCGCGTGGGCACAGGATGGAGCCTCGAAGGAGGCCTGGGGTCCACCATGAGCCCAGGCTGCCAGGGAGGGGGCGCTTGTTATTAAAGCCACATCCCCCCACCGAGGGCGGCCTCAGGTACAGGCAGGGGCAGGACCTCAGAGAGCTTGTGGGTGCACGCACATTTGTGGGTGTGCACACGCGCAGGTGTGATGGGGAGCCGAAGCGAGGCTTGCCCTGGCCACAGCCACGCCCGCCGCAAGCCCACCGAGAAAGCCACGGGCCTCTGCGCGATTTTGTCCCGCATCTTTCTGAGTGCGGTGGAGGGGGGTGGGGAGGGGGCACACGCCAGAGCCCAGGGGTGGAGAGGCAGAGCGAGGAGCCCCCTCCACCTGCCTGGTGGCCCCTGGGTGCCGGCCTGGGCTGCAGTCGGTGGGTGCGGGAGCAAATGCTCCCCACGGAGCCGGGGCGGGGGCTGGGCGCTCGCCACAATCAAGGCGCAATCAGCGCTCATCAGCGCGTTCTTGAAATAGACCCAACTGGATGGGGGCAGCAGAGCCGTTTGTATAGCGGCAATCAGAGGGAGGCAATTTTAGATCCGCGGGAACAAGAGCTCTTTGTCCACATCCAGGGGCTCTGCTGCGCCGGAGCCCACTGCGCGGGGAGTAAAAACGCTCGCTCGCTGCAGCTGCTCAGGCCCAGGGAGGGGGGTTCAGACCGCGGGTCCAGCTGCCTCCAGCGTGGAGGGTAAACTCTTCTGAACCTCGCTGGGCACCTACTATGTGCAGGGGTGGGGGTGGGGCTGCTGCGAGCAGTGGGCTGCGTTTGCAGGGGAGGCTCGGAGGAGCTGGGCTCTGCTGCCCCGGGTCGCCCTCCGACGGGTGTGGAGCTGGGCGGGAACCCGGCCTGGGACCCCAAAGAGCGCCTGCGAGGCCTGGAGCTGGGTATGGCTGGCTGGTGCCCTCAGTGGGGTTTGAGCGATCTAGTATCATTCTCCCCTCTGCTGGTCCCCCTCCTCTGATTTCCTTTTGGGGTGTTAATTCTCAGGCATAGAGTGAGATGGGTGAGATGGGGCGCTCCCGGCCGGGTCTGCCGCTCCGGGAGCACTGACAGGTGCGAAGGGCCCAGGGGTGCGAGAAGGGGGCGCACTGAGGTGGGAACTGGGGCAGCAGGCCGGGCAGGAGGCCACGGCAGGGATGGTGGACGGTGCGGGGCGACGGCCGCAGAGAACGGATTTGAGAGAACCAAGGACACTGGCTGACTGACGGACTGGGGAGCCAGGGGGCCTCACACCTCTGTCTTGACTTCTCAAGCGCCCTTCGCCCCCATCCACTGAGCAATTCTGTGGTCTGACTTCGTGTCAGCACGGGATCCCGTGTGCCCTTCTCCCCCTGGTCCAGCCGTCACCTCGCCTGCGTACAACAGCCTCCCCGCTGGTCTCCCTGCTTCCATCCCAACTCCTCACAGCAGCAGTCCCCCTTGTGCTCAAAGCCCCCTGGGGTTCCTCACCGCACACTGACATCAGCCTCCCAGGCCCTCAGGAGCCCACACCACTCTTCCCTTGCTCACTCTGCTTCAGCCACCTGATAAGCCCTCACCTCAGGACCTTTGCACATGTGATTCCCCAAGAAATGGAACGCTCTTCCCAAAGAAAACCACAGACGACTCCTCTTGCCTTCTCAGTGAGGCTCCCCCTGACCATCCTATTAAAACCCCCAGCCCTCTCTATGGCTCAGCTCCACTTTGATTTTAGGCGGATTGGTTAATCCCCTTTGTTATACTATATACTTTCAGTTTTAAAATGTTCATTGTCTTGTTCTCCCATGAGAACGCAAGCTCCTTGAGGTCAGGGTCATAGCAGATGCCCCACTGGCATTTGCGGAAGGAGGTGGCTGGATGATGGTGCCCTTTACTGAGATAGGGAGGGACAGACCAGTGGATGTCAGGGTCGAGGAATTCAATTAGGAAACTGAGCTTGAAGTGCCCCAAATGCACACCCGAAAGGCAGTACTCAGAAGGCAGTGAGATCTACAAACATACGAGTTTCCTCACCTGTAAAACTGGGGCTCCCTCAGTGGGTGTGGAAGAGAGTTAGCTGACATAAAAGGGTGCGCACAGTCAGCCTTCACAAGGGTGGCTTCCTTCTCTCCTTCCCAAACAGCTGCAACAAGCTCTACGAGACATGCTGGAAGTTGCTGGAAGCCCACGAATGCCGGGGGTAATTATACCACCCAGAGGGGTGTCCTGCTCCATCGCTTCTCCCTCACCCTGAGGTTCAGCTCCTGGGTCACCCAGACCCCCGCCACCCCCAGGGGAGACAGGACCTAGAGGACCAGAGGAGAGTTTGTTGAGGCAATGCCTCCCTCCCCTCCCTCTTGTATTTCTCCCAATCATGAGAATCGTCTCTAATTCCCGTTTGGCCCTCATTTCCAGCCAGCCTCTCAGTGGTGTGGGGAGGATTTTTAAAAATAACTTTATTGATTTACTTTTTAGAATATAAAAGCAAAAGATGCTCTTTGTTCAAGAAAAAATAGATCATACAGAAAAAGAGAAATTAAAACCAGCCCAAACCTTGTTACCCGGAGACAACCATCATCTACGTGTCCGTGTGTGGCCTTCTCCTCTCTGTTCTGCACCTGTGTCCAGGTGGGCTGTGGGCAGGACTCCAGGGTGGGGAGGGGGAAGGTGGCAGGTCACTAGCGAGGCAAGGCCTGGGGGCCTCCCGCCCCTCACACCTCCGTGCCTGCATATTCATCTGAGCACCCCCGGAAACTTTAATACGGCTGTTTCCAATAGCCCCTTTTCCGTCTACCTGGCGCTCTATAAACCAAGCCATCTAGCCACTCGTTTACTCCCCGGGATGGCGGAAAGCAGGGGGCCCTGAGATTAGCCCCATGTTGCAGATGAGGAAACTGAGGCCCGGGGAAGCAGAGTGACTTTGTCCAAGGCACATAGAGTTTGGGATTAGGATGACAGTCTCCTGGCACCTCCTGGCTCTACTGGGGAGCCTCTGTCCAGGGTCTGAGAGAACGGGTGACAGCAACCACACTGCACGTGTGGGCACTGGGGCGTGCGCCTCAGGCTTGGCGCAGCCTCTGGTGTCCCCGTTGGAAGGGGCTTATCCCTCCATTTGCACAGATGAGGAAACCGAAGTGGGGGGGGTGTCACTTGCCTGAGGTCATACAGCTGGCGGCAGGGGGGGACAAGACCTGTGCCTGGCTCTTGCGGAGTGGGGCGGGCTGGGGCTAGGACTGGGAGGACACAGTGGGAAGGGTGAACTGTAGAATTTTTTTCAAGAACCCTGTTATCCCTCAGCTGGGTCCCCAGGCTCAGGCCCGGTGTGACCTCCCGGGCAGAGCCGGACCGCGGGGAGGAGCTCGGGCTTCGCAGCAGCGCCACCTGCTGTCCGCTGTGCGGCGGCGCTGCCCTGCGGGCCAGGGAGGCCTGGAGGAAGGGAGGTGGTGAGGGAGGGAGGCTCCGCCCGCCAGACGCCCTCTACAGACCCCAGAATCAGGGAAACACCAGGACACCGGCTTGACAGACCTGCCTTTGAACTCCGCTCGTCTGTGCCATATTGGGCAGGTTCCTCCACTGTGTGCCTCCACTTCCCCTAGCTGTAAAGTGGGGGAATAAAGGGGGGAGGGTCTACTTTAGGGGGCTGTTTCTAATCCGCCAGTGCCTGTGGAGACTGCAGCCCTCAAGTCTGGCCCGGGGCCCACCGCCTGCCAGGAACAGCCACAGATAATTTGTTCATTCCTTTAATTTTTAAAAATGAGTAAGACAATCGTGTGCCCTTGGAATACCCAATAAAAACGTTCATTATGCAAAACAGTACAACCTTTTTCATTTTTTAATAATACTGTAAATATCTCAGAAAGGATGTATTGTTTCTAATGAATATCAAAAAAGTCACCACAACCCGGCCCCACGTCTCCCTCCCCACCCCCGAGTTACCCAAATACTGGCAGGAAATTACAAAAGCCCAAAGGACAGAAGCCCCGTGGCTGGCCCGTGAGGCGTGGTGAGCGGGGCAGGGGCTGGCGCCGCGCAGAGGCAGAGCGCCCGAGCGTGGCTGTGGTTGTGGCTGCAGGCGGCGGAGGCAGGGCCCTCCTGGGGCCTGTCCTGTCGGAGAAGAGCAGACGAGACGACACAGCAGGGGCTCCCGGCAGGGTCGTCCCGCCCTTGGGACCAGGCATTCCGGGGGCAGGAGGCCGGAGGTCAGAGGCCCAGCTGTGTGTGCATAAGGGGGCCCAGATCAGCGTCCCCGCTCCCCAGGGGGTGCTGGGTACCCCTCTGAGCAAACTCAGGCTTCAATCCAGGTTGGCCAGGGCAGGGGGGCTGGGAGTTTGGAAACTTTCGGGTGAATCAAACACGTGGGTTCGTCACAGCAGAGAAAGCTTGAGTTTCCACCGGACACGACTGGGAGCACACAGAGCAGGGAGCCGCTCTTGGCCCCCAGGGACCTCAGCACCCGGGCAGAGGCGTCAGATCCGAGGCGGGGGGAGAGTGCAGGCGGGCAGGTCGCAGCGGCAGCAGCCCCGCCAGACCTCAGCCTGCCCCTAGGGAGGGTCTCCCCTACAGTAAGGGCCGAGGCTGCGCCCTGGGATGGCCACCCCCAAAGGGTAGGAAGAAGCCCCCTAGAAGGCTCCGCTGGTGATAGGAAGAAGGGGGCGGGGACTGAGAGGCAGCAGGGCGCTGGAGAGACAGGAGGGCTGGGGACAGTGCGGGGGAAGAGCTGGCAGGGGAGGGGACCAGTGCCAGGTCCGCCTGACTGAGCCCCTTCCCGGGGCCTCCGGGCAGTGGCGGGACAAACAGCCACAGGAGAGCGGAGGCTGCTTCCTGACCACGGCCGAGCCAGCCCCGGGCCCCTGAGCCAGTGCCTTGAGGATGCGGAAGCAGAGCTGAGGGTGGGAGCAGAGGCAGGACAGAAGGGGTGACCGCCAGTGAGTCCAGGAGAAGCCCAGCTCCAGGCGGGTCTGCAGGCCAGGGGTGCGGGGGGACAGAGGGTCCTGGAGAGGCGAGGCCAGGCCTAGGGGAGCTCAGAGAGCTGCTGACCCAGCCCTCCCACTTGGGAGACTGGAAAACTGAGGTCCCAGTAGGAGAAGGGGTGCCCAAGGTCACTTAGTGGGAAGGGGCGGAGGAGCCCTAAGTTGGTGGGCCTTTCTGTTCAACACAGCCTGGCCTTCTGCAAACCTGCTGCTCGGAGGCGGGGCTGGAGGAGGGAGGGTTTGGAGGCGTCCGTCCTGGGGTGTGAGAGGGGCAGCTGCGCCATGGGGCACGGGGGGACACGGAGGGCGCGTTCAAAGGCTGACAGGAGGCCAGGCTGGCTCCCGCCCGCGCCGCAGCCGGAATATAAAAGTTGACCGTATGATACAGATCTTCCTAAGCCCTAGAAAACACTGGTTAAAAGCGTGGGGGCACGCGGGGGTTCTGCTAGTCACTGTACAGTATTATCTCTCGTAGTGTTACTTCCAGAGAACGGGGGGCGAGGAGGGGCCCGTGACTTTAAACCAGGTGGACACGGCCGCGGTAAAATTAACTTGTTAATAACCCTGTGCAATCGGCGCGCGTCTACCGTTAGCGGACGGGTGCTGCGGGGAGTCCTGTACACGCGGGGCGGCGGACACAGGCGGCCGGCTCAGAAGTGCGTCTCCTTCTCTGTGATGGTGGCAATGGACCCATCGCCCTTGAGTTTGGCGTCACAGTCATTAACCATCACCGTCCGTGGGCCTGCCCCAAGCTTGCCCCGCATTTTCAGATCGGCGCTGGGAATCGTCAACCTCCGGAGCTTCTAGATGGTGGGAGAGGAGGAGAGGGCCGTCTGAGGGGCCTGCCAGGGTCGGGTGCTGCCTCGGCCTCTCCCACCGCCCACGGAGGCCCGGGCCCAAGTTCGGCCCGAGAACCAGGGGGTGTGGGGACAGAGACAGGACCCGGCCGGGGGTGTGTCCAGCCCGGCAGAGGACAGAAGCACAGGGTGCGGGGGACGGAGTCACTAAGCAGCTGCTCCACCCCAGAGGCTGTGGTGCCCTCGGGCAAGTTGCTTCCCCTCTCTGGGCTGCAGGCTCCTCACCTGTGAAATGGGGACGAGAGCCTAACCTCACAGGCCTTCACAGACTAAAACGGCCCGTGTTTGTAAACGCCTTGCAGCGGCGTCTGGCACCCAGCAAGCAGTTTGCTAAACCAGGGAGAAACTGACTCCGACCATGTGATCCAACAGCAGGTGGGAAGGAGAGTAAACAGGGCTGTGCTCGGAGTAAGACGGCAGGGCCGGCGCTGCGCCCGCAGACTGTGCCACGGGCCCGCGGAGGGGAAACGTCCAGAACTGGCAAAGGCGCGGGCAGAAAGGGTGATGCCAGGTGGGCACCGGGCTCTCACTAGGGCGGTGGGTGTGTCCTGAAACTGGTCTACGGGGTGATTGCCCGGCACGAAAGTTCCCCGTAAAGGCATACACCAGCAGAGGGGAATGTTGACATACAAAACATGCTTCGGTGAAACTGTTTTTAAAAAAATCCCAGGATGGAAAGCAGTATGGTGTTTCCCCAAAAAAATTAACAATAGAACCACATGATCCTGCAGTTCTGAGTCGTTCTGTGAAGAGATGAGAACACGACCTCGAAGAGATCTCTGCACCCCCGTTGCAATGCGGCATCACCACCGACGGAGACACAGAAGCTAAGCGGCCGAAGGGCCACTGATGGGTGAAGAAAACGAGATCGGTAGAGATCCACCTCCCTCTGTCCCTGGAATATTCTTCGGTCACAAAAAAGAAGGTGAGTTTGCCATCTGCAACAACATGGTGGCCCTTGAAGGCATTCTACCATGTGGAAGAAGTCAGGGAAAGACAAATACTGGATGATCTCACGTGCAGAATTTAAAACAACAAAAGCAAAACCCCACCCAGCCCTGTGTCCAGAGACACAGGACATCCTGGTGGTTGCCTGGTGGGGGGCAGGCACCCTGGATGAAGGGGGTCGGACAGCACAAACTTCCAGCTGTAAAGTCAATGTGCCCTGGGGTGTAACGTCCGACAAGGACGGGTGACAATACCGCGTGTCTGAAAGTGACTGAGAGCAGAGCCTGAGAGTTCTCACCACAGAAAACAAAGCCTGTGACTGTGCAGAGTGAGAACTAAACACTGTGGTGACAGGGGGCCAGGTCGTGCTCCTTCCACCACAGAATGTCACAAAAGGTCACTTATCTGAACAACGAAAAAGTCTAGCTTAAAACACACGCCTGCGATCACACTGCAGAACGGAGGCCCCCAGAGAGGGAGGGGGCCATGGACCTGGGGGTGAGGGGCTCCGTGCTGGGTGTGGCAACGTCCATCTGAAGAGGTAGGAGCCCAGGGCCCTTAAATCACATAGGGGGCTGTAAACCAATGCTACCTCCGTAAACTGAATTTGAAAACATGCGATTAGCTCATTTTTGGCTGTGCGATCTTAGGCGAGTGCCTTGGTGTCTCTGAGCTTCCAGTTCACTATCTGTGACATGCAGCAACGGGGCCTGGGACCCCAGTTTGCTGGGAGGACTCGAGAAGCCACAGCAGGCAGAGAGCTGGGTGGAGCGACAACACAGGCCCTCTCCCTCTGCCCTGGGAATGGGGTCCTGAAGGACGGAATGGGCAGAACAGCTGGAGCCCACCCTTGGATCGGGTCAAGGTGCCCGTCTAGGGGTTTTCCTTGAATAAACCCACTGAAACTTCACAGCAACCTCTGTCTGTCAGAGATTGCTGCTGGCCCCATTTTACAGACGGGGAGACTGAGGCCGAGCTCAGAGATGCTGGCTCCACCCCAGGCCTCACGGGCTGCACACGCCTGCCAAGCAGGAGCTGGCCACACCTCCCTAGAGACTCGGTGGGTCTCGGCGCACCCCTGCCCAGGGGAGGAAGCTGACACCAGAGAAGGGCCTGGCTGGGCCCGCTCCAAGGCCCACCCAGGCTGGGCGCTCCGGCCCCTCCGTCTCACCTCGGGCAGCGTCCCCTCAGCCTTCCACACCTTGATGAAGACCCAGAGCGGGATGCAGAGCATGGAGGACAGAGCCATGAGCCAGCCGACGCCGTAGCCCCAGGCGGGGTAGGTGTAGACGTTGTTGTACTTGAGCGGCTTGTACTTGACCAGGAAGAAGATGAAGATGCCCTGCGGAGACAGGGGCCGGCCCGGGTGACCCCGAGGGCTCGGGCCTGCGGGAGGGCGGCCAGAGGGGCCAGCGGCGAGGAAGGGACCCCCACGTTGGGGGCCTCGCCAGGGCTGGGGACACGCGCCACCCCCTCCTGTGGGATTTTATTCTTTTCCTGGCTGCTCCTCGGGGCTGGCTTCCAAGAGGCCGTTACGAGCTCTGAGGAGAAGCTCAGAGGCCAACAGCGGTGAAGGGCAGAGGAGGCGTCACTGACTGAATGTCCTCACACAGGTCTCTCAGAGTCTGGCCTTGGGGGCCGTGCACAGGGCCCTCGGTTCGTGCTCTCCCAGTTCACGAGCCCACACGTCACCCCACGCCACCGCGTCGGTCCCAGCGGCCCAGAGGGTGAGAACAGATCCGCGGGAAGGGAGGTGACTTGTCGGGGGTCACACGCCAACAGGTTTTGGGGCTGGGTGCAGCCTCCAGCCCGGACGGTCCCCACGTGACCAGCTTCACAGGGGGCAGGTTCCAGGGGGCGGCGCCTCCTCGTCCCCTCAGCGAGGCTGGGGGCTCTGGTGTGGAGAGGCTGGTGGGCGGGTGGGCAGGTGGGCGGGAGGCGGCTCCTGGGAGGTGGCCCTTACCGCACAGATCCCGGGGGTGACGACCTTCCAGCACCATCTGATGAGTGACAGCGGCCGGTAGCCAATCATGTCTTCGATGTTATCATAGAAGCGGTTGCTTCCTGTTTGGAAGGAAGCACATGGACACACTCAGAGAAGTTTTGCACCAGACGCAGAGGAGCGGGGGTCTCTGCTTCCCCCACGTGGAGACGAGCTGCGCAGGGACCCGCCTGAACACGACCAAGAGGTGCCAGGTGAGGCTGCAGTGTCAGCCCAGTAGGAGGGGTTCTGGTCCGACATTACGAAGACCCCCCGAACCCAGAGAATGGTGAGGCACTTCTGGGTGGAAGGGGGCGCCTTTGGGAGGCAGCGGAGTGGCTGGCTGACCCGCAGGGAGCAGACAGCCTGCATCATCATCTTCTTGTTTGGGGAACGGGGGCCAAAGGGGGGTAGCTGTCTTGCCTGCATTAGCTCCTACTTGGAGGCAGGGTGCTAACCACCCCACTTTACAGGTGGGAAAATCAAGCCTTAGGGAGAGAAAGACTGGCCACGGTAACCGTGCCAGGGCCCTGGAGTCTGCCCTAGCTCTGCAGGGGCAGGGAAGCGGGAATAGATCCCCCGAAGTGGGAAGGGTCAAGGAGCCTAGGCCGACACAGATGGAGGTGCGGTACCGAGCCCCGGGAGCAGGGCATGGGGGGCCGCTGGGGCCGGGGGCTCGGCCCGCACTCACCGTACACCCAGCCGATGCAGACGCACTCGAAGATGGCCACAAAGAGGAGGCACATGCCACTGGCGGCGTAGGAGTCGAAGAGCTGGAAGATGTACATGCCGCCCTGCACGGTGGGGGACAGATGCACGGACGGGGGATGGACAGACATGGGGAGCAGGGTCAGTGGGCTGGTCTCGGGAGGACCCTCTGTCTCGTTGCTACCACTGGCTAGAAGTCGCCTAGGGCCTTAGAACCTGGCTCCTGGGTGTCCCCTCGGAAGGGACACTGGGATGGTTTGTCCTCTCTCTGCTCCCCAAGCGCTGGAGGCGACACGAAAATCAGAGACTGGAGGGCAGGCGGCCCCTCACAGCCTCCTGCCTCTGGCCTCACTCCCTGCAATCCTACACACCAGCTTTCACGGAGGACTTTCTAACATGCTCATCTGACTGTCATTCTGCAGTTTAAAAATCACCCCTTGGCTTCTTTCTCTCTGCCCGTCTGGATTCATATTCCCTTCCCATCAGCCACCCTTAATATACTCCCTCCGGGATGGACCCCGGGACAGCCCCACTACTGTAACAGAAGTGGCAGACACCTCGGTGGCAGATGCCTTCACATCTGCTACTTTCTTCTGCTTGATAAGCCCCTTCAAAGCACAGCCCAAATGTCACTTCCTCCAAGAAGCCCTCCTCGATAGCCTCATTTTTTCCCTGGGACTTCATAGCATGTTTTATGGACTCACAGGTAAAAAAAAAAAAAAAAAAAAGGTCCCTCTGCCAGCAGCTCTGACAGCTTTGAGCTGCACCTGGGAAGGCCCCACACAGGTCCTCTTTGTGTTTCTGGCTCTCTGCAGCAGCCTGACTCCCCTCCATAAGTGCAAACTGGGGAAGGACCCCATCTTGTCCACAGCTGTGTCCCGGTTTCTGGCCCAGGACTCAGCACATAGTAGATGGGCAGTCAAACTTTGTGTGGTGCAGGAATGGTGTGGACCAGCTCCATCATATACAAATCTGTGATTAGGTTCAGAGCAAGTCTCAGGAAGAATGAGCCCAGCTGGCTAAGGTGGTTCAAGAACATTCTCTAGGAGGGAACAGGAGGCAAACGCAGGCATGGGAAGGGTTGGGGGTCTCTGAAGAATATCTTTATAGCACAAAGAGGGTCTTTAGGAGGCACAATCAAAAGCAGGGCAATAAAAGTGGAAAGGGGAGGGAGGCTCCGTGGGGGACGGCATTCTGAATGCCAGCGGGATGGGGGTTGAGGCCAGGATGAAGCCTGGCCAGCCTCCTGTACGTCTGCCACGGGACCCTACTTGGCAGTTTCCCCTGTTTTCCCACAGCCCCTAGTGCCTCCAATTTTGCAGACCACACACCTCGGGACTGTGAGCTTCCTCATTCATTCCTCCAGCCAGCGCCGGGGCAACATTTCAAAGCCCGAAGAGCTAGACTGATAATACAAGTGAGAAAAGTGGGCCAGTGTGTGACACCAGGGAATGGTGGAGACTGTGACTAACTGCACAGCACAGGGCACACAACTCCTATTGTGTTGTGTTGCTGGAAGACACAGGCTGGGTTGTAGCTAGATCTGCAGATGTTCTGGAAGGTGCCAGAAACCCAAATTTTCATGAGCCATCTTTCTTTTCAGTTGTTGGCAAGCACTTCATGCTCTAAGAAATAGCGAGGGTGAGCCCAAACAGATCCTGGGCTTTATCTGTCCTGAAGGTTGTTCTGTGGGGTGGGGGGGGCAGGGCTGGGGCTCCTCGGTGACTGGACATGGGTGTGCTTTGAGTGAAAACCTGAAGCTGCCTCCTAACAGCTCTCCTTCCACGAGGCTCAGACATGAAACGAGAACATGCTTTCTCCACATTCCGGCCTCCATTTCACAGCCCCCCACCCCGTCTCAGTCTGGCTGCTCCTTCAGTCTACTGTCACCCCAGCGTTCACATGGGGAAACTGAGGCCCAGAGCAGCAATGCACAGGTCACGCAGCCTGCCGGCGTGGGCTGAGCCCTGAGCCCCGGGGCCTGACTGCAGAGCCCAGACTCCGAGCCACACACCGCACTGCCTTGGCGAGAGGAAGGAAGTGTGTGGCCTATCTTTCCCTGAGTAGGGCTTTAAATGCGGATAGATGAAGGAGAAGCTCTTGCCAGCAATTACTGTGAAGGCCGAGGAGGGTGGACACGGCCCGTTTGGCAATCTGAATGTCCCTGGTGTGATCGCTCACAGACCGTTCTCCACGGAGGCTGGTGAACCACCTCAGGCAGTCAAGCACTGGCTCCCGAGGGAACCCCAGCGGCACCGGGGCAGACGCAAGGCCTCGGGGTGCCTGGGCCGGCGACCCTGGAGACGCTGCCCCCGCCCGCGCCAAGCTGGTCGCCTGCCGGGCCACTGCTTGCTCTCTGTGAGTCTCTGACACATCGGGTTACCCCCGATTTGTGTGTGACAAAGCCTCTGTAATTAACCAGCCCTTAATGAGGCCCTGCTCGCTGCAGCACCAGCTTCCCGCGTGGGGAGGGGCGAGGCGGAAACGGGGAATGCGTAGCCTCCCTTTGCTCAAATGCTGATGATTGCCCCCACTAAGGTGAGGGCGGCCAGGAGCAGGGACGACCCCAGGGGCCACGTGCTGACTGCCCCCGCCCCCCGCCAGGCCCCGAGCTGCTGCTGGGGGCACAGGGCCGGGCAAGCCTGGCCCCTCTCCTCACGGGGCCGCCGGGGAGACAGGCGGACGGAGGGATCATCGTAGAGATGGGAGGCTGGCTGCACCTGGAGCCACATGCTGGGGGGGAGGAAAGCAGAGGGGGCTTCCAGGAGGAGGGGGCACGGTGGAGGAGGACGGGGAGGTTCGGCCAGGTGCTGTCACCCACGTGCTCTCCAGGCCACCGTCTGCTGTTCCGATGGCTTCTGAGCTCCCTCATTTCTTTCTGTGGTTTGTACGAAACCTCTTCTGTCTCTAGGCAACCATTTTCTGGTGTGTGTGTGTGTTTTTTAACCCCACTTTTTAAATTAACTAATCTCGTGAGTACAGGAAGAAAGATGCGTGATCTCGACTTTCCAAGACACTTGAGAAGGTACTTATCAGACAGGACAGCGGCGGGAGGGCAGGGCGACATGGTTTTGTGACGTCCTAGTGGACCCCACAGTCCTAGCAGGGCTGAGGAGGAGGGGGGACTGGGGCATGTGGCTCCTGGGGTGTCGAATGTGCTCCCCGCTGTCTATTCCCAGAGATGCCCCAGAAAAGCCAGCTCTGCACTCCAGCCCAGGGGAGGGGAGCGTAGCTGACACTGACCCTTTACCCAGAAGTTACTCTTGGGGAGGCCGGGACCCCGGCACTCCCAGTGACCAAGGGAGCCAGCACGTCCCTCTGGGGGCTGCCGCAGCAGTGCTCTGGCTGAGCCTCTGCTGAGCGAGAGCCTGTGTGCGGCCTGCGGAGCCGCCCCCGCTCCCCCGAGCACCGAGGCACAGGCCCAGCCCTCTCCACGCAGGGACACGGCCGGCCCGGTGCTGCCGCCACCACTCACCTCTGTCAGCATCACCAAGCCCAGGAAGTAGGAGACGACCGACAGGGCCAGGATGAGCAGCTCGCGCCGGTAGCCCCTCCGGAAGACCTTGGGGTACATGTCCACCACGGCCGTCACGAGGCTCTCCACGCACACAAACTGGGGAGGGGGGCAGAGGTGCGAGGCTGCCCTTGGAGGCTCTGCTCCAGGCGGGCGGCAGGTGTGGGCCTGAGCTCCACCCACAGGCCCGTACCCCACCCTCACTCACTCCCACAGAGGCCCCGGAAGCAGCAGCAGCCCCCACACCTACCGAGCTCTGTTTTTAACAGATGAGGCCAGTGAGGCTCAGAGCCTGGAAGTGGCCAGCCTGAGGTCACTCGGGGAGGACGTGCCAGCGCTAGGACTTGAATGGGATGTGACCCAAAGCTAGTGCCCCTCTCCTCCCCACCTGCCTGTTATGCGCCTCTGTGCTGGGCCTTGTCCTGGGTCCACAATTTAAATGAGACCCTCTCTGGGAGGCAAGACAAGAATGTCTGTGACTGTCCCAAGAGCTGCTAGTGGCAGGCTGTGGCAGGCTCTGTGGATGACACTTGACTAGCTGGTTCTGCAGGAATGTGCTCAATCCCCTACCCTTCGTTTTTGGTGGGGGGCAAGCCCCCCTCTGCTGAGTGGAGGGCACTCAGGGCTAAGCCAACACCCAGCTCTGGTTTTTGCTCTAAGTCTCTGGGCCCTGGGCAGACCATGCTGGCTTGGGCCACAGACCCTGTGCCAGTAGGCATTTGTATCTGCCCTGCTGAGACAGGGCCAGGCAAACAGACTCCTACTCACCCCTCAACACCCAGTCCAAATATTCCAGGAAATCAATCACCCCCAGGTTCTCCCAGCATGGTGGGCAGATTTCCTGCATGGCGCTTTTGGTCACCTCCCCCTTAGAGAGAAACCACCCTCCCTTGTCCTTAAGCCCAGGCTGGGGCCTCACCCTGGGTCCTATGCCAACTTGTCTGTCTCTCTACAAGGTGAGACCCTGGAGGGCAGGAGCCACGTCATTTTCATTTGTCGATTTTTAGTGGCACAGAGAAGCTCAGAAAATATTTGATAATAAATAATAAAAAATAATGGCAAACACACAGTGTCTGTCATGGGGCATACACTGAAGCAGCGGATACTCATTTATTTACGCTGAATGCTTAAGCACTATTATTATCCCTGCTTTGTAAATGAGGGCACAGAGGCCAAGGGGGGTCAGTGACTAGCCTGAGTCACAGAGGTACTGGGAGGGAGAGTCGGGGCTTGGACCCGGAAATCCCGCCTAGAGGCTGGGCTTGAACCCCAACTCGACACTGCCGGGAGGGAGGGGAGGTGGGGGACTTGCTGGTCGCCACGACGGGGGCCTAGGCTGGACCCCCTTCCCTGGAGTCATTTCTTGGCCCCAATCCTTTCTGATTCACTTCTGCACCCTCAGGAGTGGTATTTCCCTCCTGACTGTGCGGGTGAAGGATGAAGCACAGAGGGGTGAGGAGACGAGCCGGAGTCCCGCGGGGCCAAGTCGTGGGCTGGACTCTCACAGTCCAGGCCCCAGCCTCCAGGCTGCCCGTCTCCAGCGGGGCTGGCTGTGCTCATCCCCTCTCTAGGTCCCCAGGAAAGAAGGCGGGACTCCAGGGGCACCATTCACCCAGGATCCAAACTGCAGTGACGTGAGAGCACGTGGGCCACGAGGCAGGGACCTGGCGCTGTCCCAGCAAGTCACTCAGCATCCCTGAGCCTCGATTTCTTCATCTGCAAAATGGGACAGAGGCGGGACTCCAAGACCGTGTGGCCACTGTGGCAAAGGACTGCACCGGGGCGGGGGTGCTCATCGGCCTCCGTGGCAGACCTCTGGGGCCCAGGCCCCTTGCAAACGCGGCACCTCGGCCCAGCCAGGGACCCGCAGCGCCTGGGCCACCTCCCGCCGCCCTCTGGGAAGGAGGCCTGCGTGTCGCTGTCCCACACGGCTGACGTCACCCCTCCTGAGGCCTCGGGCGAGACAATGCCAGGGATTATCAGCGAAAGCACACGGGGCTTTAGTGGCCCAGCTTGGCGGTTTCTGAGGAGCCGTTCAGGGGGAGAAACCGCACGTGGTGGGCTGGACAGACACGCTGGCCGCGAGCTTGGGTGCGCAGTGACCTGTGCAAGGTCACGGGTGGGCACAGCCGCTCGCCACCAGGCCCGGGGCCGAGCGCGGTCACCGGCCAGGGCGGGAAGACCTGCTGGGCTCATGGAGCTGGGGCGGCGGGTTGCAGAGCTAAGGGCAGGGCCCGGGGCTGAGGAGCGGCTGAAGACAGGGGTCTCTGGAAAACTAAGGAGATGGCTGGGCGGGCCGGGGACACCCGCCTGTGAGGAGACAGGGAAGGAGAAAGGGACACGGCTGCTGCTAACGCTGACCCTCTGTGGCGGGGGTGGGGGGTGAGGACAGAGGCAGGAAGTCAGGTGGGATGTGGGGCTCAGGCGGAGCTGGGGGGGCAGAGGCCCCTCGGATGTCTGGAGCACATGACGGCGGCCCCACACAGATGAAAGAAGGAAGTGAGTGCTCTCTGCATCTCGTGTCCTCAGAGACGGGGCTGGGACAGGGACGCATGTGCTGGCGGCCCTGGAGGCCGGGGGCCCGCCCACCCCGAGAATCGCTCACGCTGCCAGGTGGTGCTGGCGGGCAGAGCTTGGCAGCATGGAAGTACTGAGCGACTTTTCAGAAACCTGGACGGGGAGTGGGGGGTGCAGGTGAGGGAAACCGTCAAGGAAGTCATGGGGGGACCTGAGCAGACACGTTTGGGGGTGACTGTGGGGAGAGCCTGGCGAACAGAAAGCGGGGTGGCACAGTGGGAGGGCCCTGCCGAGCTGGGCCACCCCAGAGAGGTGCGGCTCCCCGCCCTCCACTGGGGCCCCCGCCCCGCCCCCGCCGCTTACCTGGCTGTCCAGGCCCAGGAAAATGAGCATCATGAAGAACAAGGTGGCCCACAGTGGGGACAGGGGCATCATGGTGACAGCCTTGGGGTACGCGATGAAGGCCAGCCCTGGGCCTGGGGGGAGAGAGAGACGGGTGCGAGGGGCGCTCGGTCCTCCTTTGGTCATTACCCGACCGAAGCTGGGTCTGTACTGGCCCCTGAGCTCTCCCACCACCCCACGAGCCGGGTGCCCAGGCACTGCCTTGCTGCAACCGAGAGAGCCGAGGCAGCGCGAGGCGCAGGGGTGAGGACGGCGGGGCTCAGACTGGGCTGCAGTGGCCACACGGACTGTCCTCTGCACAGGCTGCCTCTACCATTCCCAGGGCGTGGGCAGGGTCTTGTTAAAATGCAGCCTCCCAGGCCCATCCAGAGACTGATTCTGAGTCTGGAGGGAGGGAAAGGACCCAGCACCCCCACGCAGGTAGTTAGGAGTCCAGTCTGGGACCAATGCTGCGCCCCCAAGCTGTGGGCTTCTCCCCTCCCACGTCCACCTCACATCTGCAGCTGCTCCCAACAGAGGCCTCGGCTGGGTCCCTGCAGGATAAGCCCATCGTTGGCAGGGGAGACACTGTCGCAGCCCGGGCATGGAGTCAAGGACGTGGGCTCTGCAGTTGGATAGCTGGGTTCAAATCCTCTTTCTCTGATCCGTTTCCAGAACTGAGGACAGTGAAGTCCTCCCTGACATCCAAAGTAGTTGTGCGGCTTTACATCCTACCAGCGTGGTCGAGCGTTCCAGGGGCTCCGTGTATATGCCGTCCCTCGATATCATCAGTCTTTAAATTTACTGGGAAGAAGTTATGTCATTTTAGTTCTCTCTTATTTTATGTGGAGCATCCTCACATGCCTTCTTTGCGCACTCATGTGCCTTCTCTTCTAAAGTGCCTGTTTCAATCTTTATCCACTTTTTATCGTGTGGTCTCCTTTTTATGGGGTGTGAGAATTCTTTCTATACCTGGGATCTAAATCCTCTACCAGACAAGAACAGGTCCCCTCGTCTGTGACGTGCCTTTGCGTTTTCTTAAGTGTCTGCTGTGATGAGTAAAAGTTTTGAAATTTTCCAATTGTTTATTTTTAGCAGCAAAAACATCCAATCTCTTCCTGTTTATTGTCCTTTCTTCCTGTGAGCTCACCAAGTTCACGTTTTTTCTGTGGGTTTCTTACCATCTTCTATGTGGTTAATCATGTGGCTTATGAACACAGGCATTTGATTCTCCTTTTCCAATCTTAATGCCTTTTATTTACTTTTCTTGCCTTATTGCCCTCTCAAGGAATGTTGCTGTAGTTACAGCTTTCCCTTTGTGACTAAGAAGTATCTTGGGTGCTTGAGATTATGAAAATAGCCCGTTTCAAGACAAACTCTGAGCCGTGACTGCAGCATCCGGGGGTTGGGGGTGGGGTCCTGCCAGCCACGTCACCAGGTGCTGGTTTCCCTTTTCTGGACTTCTCAGAATTCTCCTATAAGAAAATCCTGTTCCTTCAGCCCATTTTTCTATTTCTCCCATTTTCATTTATCTCAGTACGGACTCCTGGGTGTTCAGTGTATTCTGAGCCATAACCCAAAACCACCCCCTTTAACCCAGCTGTTCTCATCATCCCAGGTTTGGCCATGGGGGGCTCCTTTGGGTTGATTCTTGTGCCTCCCACGTGCTCGCCCATTTTCTTAGCGCGTCCCTATTTCCCAGCACCACCCTGTGCTCGGCCCATCTCCTCCTGTGCCAGCGCTCAGGTCGGCTGCTGCTCCGGGCTGCTCCGGGGGTTGGGGCGGTCTTGGGCTGCGTTCTGAGGTCAGTGGCAGGCATGCGGGTGGAGCGCTCTGCACAGCCATGGGTGGGGACCGAGCAAGCAGCCTTGTGGCTGCACTGCGAGCACTTCACGAGGTCCCCCCAGGGCTGAGACACTGGGGTGGCACCTCTGTTCAGTGGAACACCACGTAGTCAAGCCCCTCATGTGTTCCCAGGCAGGAAGCTCCTTGTGCTCTTTGTGAGGGGAAAGGTGCAGCCTGCCGAAGGCCGAGGACAAAGGAGCCGGTTTTCTTCAACACAAATAGAGCTTATAACGCATGGACGATTCTGGCAGAACTCCAAAGTGTTGTTGGCTGGGGATTGGAGATTTTTTTTTCCCTTTTCACATTTTTCTACAATGAATATGCTTTCAATTTAAAATAAAAGCCAAGCAAATTTATTTTTAGTTGGCCCTTTCCCTTCCTATCTATGCCTCTTCTCTCAGTGCTCGCTCAACACTTAGGTGGGAATTAGGATGTTCACTTCACAAAGGAGGAAGCGGATCCTCGGGGCGGACGAAGCTCCATAGAGAAGCAAACGCTCCCTCCTCACAGGGCCACGCGGTGTCAAGCAGGGAAGCGGGAGGCTATTTCATAAGTGCCGGGGGCCTTCCCCTCAGTGGCCACTGAAGCCTGAGGGCCCACATGAAACCCTAGCTCTCTCACTTCAGGCCGTGTGACCTTGAGTAGGCGACCCCACCTCCCTGAGCCTCAGCTTCCTCATCTGTAAAGAGTAGGTGTAGACCACCTCCTGGGAGGGCGGAGCTGAGGGCTGTGGGAGACGGACAGTCCCTGCCCAGAGTGGGCGCTGGGGTCCTCTGGCCTATCTCTGGACTCCAGCAGGGACTGTGTCTACCTCCGGCGCCCATCACCCAGGGAAGGTGGCTCCTGCGCGGCGTGGGGCAGAGCCTGGGCGCAGCGTCCTGTCTAGGTCCACACCCGGCGCAGTGGCCGGCTCAGCTCGCCCCAGAGGCTCCTCTGTCTGCCTGCTGGGCAGAAACAGCCTTGTTGTGGACCAGGACCGGTGGCAGTATGGTCCTGGGGTGCTTGGTGTGGGCCCCCTCGGTGGAGGCCGGAGAGGCAGGCTCCCTGTGCTGTCCCACTAGATACCCCTTTAGGGGAGAAACGTCTCAAACTTACCTCAGGTTACAACTGAACGCTGTGCTTTTTAATAAATGTTAACACGGACCCAACCATGAATTTTTCCAGAATTCAAACACCAGGCAAATCGATCGAGGAAGAGGGATTCACCATTTCACATAATCCCCTCGGTGATAGTGTCCCTACCCGTGTTGTGCTTGACATATACATGTGTCTATCTATACCTAGGCATGTCACACGCATGCATCTGACGTCTAGGGAGGGAAAGGGAGACAGAGAGGTTCCACCAGCAGAGGGAGCAGCATGTGCAAAGGCCCTGTGATGGAAAGGAGAAAGTGGAGAGGCAGCAGAAGCAGACCACAGCAGCAGCGGGCAGCGTGGGTGTGGGGGAACCAGGTGGTAGTGAGGCCGCAGGCGTTGGCAACACAGGGCCTGTGGGCCAGGCTGAGTCTAGCCAGAGGAGAAGCCAAGAAAGGCTTTTCATGAGAGGACAAGACTCAGATTTGCTCTTTGGAAAAAAATCACCTTGCAGGTGGGCGCCATGGTGGAGTGGGGAGGCCAGAGAAAGGCTCCTTCAGCCACCAAGGTGAGCAGCGGGGGTAGTGTGGGCTGGGGAGGGGGGCGAGGCAGTGGGATGGGGGAAGCGGAGGAAATGGGGACACAGTGAGGAGGCAGAACCTATGCAACTTGGGGGTGCCTTGGATTCAGGAATGAGGAGGGATCACGCTTCCCTCCCAGATAATCCCCAGGAATCTGCGGCGGACGGCGGGGCCACATCGAGAGCTGAGCCGGGAGAACCTGGTCCAGAACCTCCCCCGGCGGGGGAGCAAGACAGTGCTTTTATCACCACCTCCACACCTTCGGCAAACTTACCCGACTCTGCCACCTCAGCTATGGGCACCCCTTGTTCATAAGCCATGAAGCCCAGGACGGAGAAGATGGCAAATCCGGCCACGAAGCTGGTGCCGCTGTTCAGGCAACAGAGCATGATGCAGTCCCTGTGGGGAGGCGGGAGAGCTGGGTCAGAGCCGGTGGCAGGGCAGGCTGAGCCCCGAGGCCACCCTGGGGAGGGGGCGAGCAGGGCAGGGCAGGCACGGACTGGCCTGGGTGCCTCAGAAAGCTCCTTGGGGTTCAGAGAGGTTAGGAGCTGAGCCCTGGTCACCCAGCTTCCCCGCTTTTCCAGAAGACAAGGCAGAACACACGCCGAAGCGGGGCGGGGGCGTGGGAAGGACAGGAGGCTGGCAAGTGGGAAAAAGCACAACCAGTGAGAAAATACTTGAGACCAACTACAGCTCCTCCAAATGTCTGGCAGGAGAGAAAACCAGGGAGCACGAGAGGGGACTGACTTCCTGAGAGCTCAAAGCCGAGGGCGGGAGCAACCTTCGGCTTCACCCCGGAAGTTCCCAGCAGCTTCAGGGGCGACACCCATCCTGGCCAAGCTACTCATACAGGGGCACCTCCACACTCACCCCCGCTCTGCTGCCCCAGGGCCCAGCCCCTTCCAGGTCGGACCCCTCACAGGGGGTTAATTCAAGCAATGGCTATCCCCTAACCCCAGCCAAGTAGCACCGGCACAAAGCTGGGACCGAAAGAAAATAGACCTCAAATCGCCCGGCTTTGCCAAGGCGGAGGAGGAGAAGCCCCAATGCCCTGGCACTCCTACTTCAGGACCCGGGTTTCACTGCAAGCATCGGCTTCTAGACCTGCGCCGCTGCAGGGCTCGGCTGGGCTGACAGCGCACTTGCTGTCCAGTTCACAGGCGCCCGGAGCTTGCTCCAACCTCGGCCTGAGGGATGGCGGGCCTGGAACACTGCCGCTGGGGTGAGCGGGAGCCTGCCCCACTCCCCCGAGACAGACTGCCCCTTGCCGACAGCTCTTGCTGCTTGCAGCAGTCACAACTTCCTCATGTTGCGTTCAACCAAAATCCGCCTTCTCTGGAGCTCCTTCGGGCTTGGGAGACCTGAAGCCAGGGGTCCTATATCCCCTTGAGTTTTCATTCTCGTATCTAAACGTCCCAGCTCCTGCTCTGTAATACACTCCGACTTATTATCTAGTCCCTCTTCAACTGGTACAGCCAGGACTGATGAGCACAGGACTCAAGAACAGGTCTATCACCTCCTTTTCTCTTGGCATCAGACTTCTTGTAATGCCATCGAAGGGTACACTCATGTTCGTGACTGTAACCCCCTGTTGTTTTGCAATGACCTTGGGATTCAAGGGCACAGTGAAGACAGCTTTAGACCGGACTTAGCAGTCTGGGTGCCAGTTCTCCCTGCAGTATCTTTTCTCTGCACCTGATCTTACTCGCTAGATGACCAGATACTTGGTCTTGTGTTAGATCACAGCATTTTCCAGCCAACAGTCACTCTCCCTCCTTCTTCCTTGGTGTGGGGCACGCCACCTTGCCTGGCTGACTCTGGAATGAGCTGTGCGACTTGCTTTGGTCAACAGTATACTGGCAGAGGCGATGAGGATGGAGGCTTGAGATGTGCTTGTGGGTGGGATTTGTCCTTTAGCCCTTCTGTGATCTGCCATGAGAAGACCTCCTCAAGGGGCCTATTATCGCTGCAGCCTGCTCCCCAGAATGTTTCCACAGGGAGGAGATGAGCCAGGCCCGGACCCTGGAGCCAGACACCGCCAAGGAGAGCCACGCCTGCAGGCGCCCCCAGCCGCCAACAGACCGTGAGCCACCCACGCCAGTGAGGGCCGAGCTAAGCCTCTGGGTTATTGCGACACAGCATCCTCATGGGGGTGTGTGACCGACGCAGGTTCCTTTAAAGGACTCTCTGGTGCACGGACCTAGGCTGGCCTGGTGGACGTGGCGGTCTCTTCTGCAAGCTTAGTCTCTCTTTTCTCAAAAGATTCAGCGCAGCCTACGTAAGGGCAGGGCTACTCCCTGATTGGGAAGAATCTGCTCCTGGAGTCAGGCACAGTGACCCTGACTCAGCAAACACGCCGAATGGGTGGCAACAGGAACCACAAAGTCTCCTGGCCGCATCCTCCGGGATCCTGCTCTATGGCCCGGAATCACTGTGCCACTGCGACGTGCCTGGGCCGCGCGCGCGACGCCTGACACCACGTCACTGGACCCCAAGGCTGGGGCAGAGCCACACGCAGGCTTGCTTAGGACTCTACGGTGAAGTCTGGACATGACCTGATCACCTGGAACCAGTGCCCGCACCGTCGCTCTGCGTCCTGAGAGCGAAGACTTCCAACCCCCCACTTGTGGTCAGCTCCCTCTGGGCATGCCTGTGATCGTTAAAAAAAAAAATCTCTGATTGCAAGGTGCCCCTGGCCCCAGTGGTCACGAGGGGTTTCCTCAGGCCGCAGTGGACCAGAGTGCTGGGCAGCCCGGGGCCGCCCCGCCCAGGGGCGCCCGCACCTCCAAGCACGCAGCATCGAGTGGCCTGTGTTTTGAAGTGAGGATTTTGCTGCTTGGTTTGCTCCATCCCCATTCTGCTCATCTCCCCACCCCCCAGAGTCTAGGTGAAAGGCTTATGTAAGAGCACTTGGAAGTTGGCAGCAGAGAGCTGGGCTTTGAAGACCTCCAGAAGCTATTATGCTGCCAGAAGGGAGGGTATTAATTTACTCCCTCCGAGTTAGGAAGACCTGCTTGTGGACAATTGGGAAGTGGAAATAAATCAGCCTTCAGATTTCGCAGTGTCGCCCGGGGGGACTGGCTTTCTTCTGCGGACAGGAGAGGCCCAACCCTGCCTGCTGGATGGGGAAGCAGCAGGGAGCAGGTCCACATATTCCGCCCATGAGCTCTGTGGGGAGGAAGGTTCCAGTGCCTGGAGACACAGGCTGGCGAGGAGGCACCCTGGCCAAATCCTCTTCAGGCGTGGCTGGGGAAGGACTGGGCACCTGGTGGAGAGAAACAGGGTGCAGGAGCCAGACGTTGTGTTCCTTCACCAGCAGTGTGAACAGGCGCGAGGGGCTGGGCCTTGCCTCGGCGTCCTCATCTACATGGTGTGGTCCTGCTGGTGTCCGGACGCAGCAGCCAGCACCGTATTAGCTGCGAAGAACGGTGGCAAAGACGACCCAATCTGTGTCCTCAGTCCGTGGCAGTCCAGCTGGAGGGGATGGCCAGTGACCAAGCGCTGGCTAGCGGGGACCGCTGCGTGCACACAGCACCCCTCTCCAGCAGCCCGAGGGCGCCTCCACCTGGACCAGCTTGCTGCCCTCCCTGCCCCATGCCCTTCTCTCCTGCCTGCGGTCATGCACCTCACCTTTCACCCCCAGCAGCATCAGGCTGGCCGGGATCTTGGCACAACCTGGCTTGAAGCCCTCCTATTACCCCTCTGCCCCGAGGTCTCCAGGAATAGTAGTGCTCACTGCCTAATGTGCACTGGGTTCCCTGGAGGTTTTCCTTTCTAGCAGGTTGCCCATTTCAATTCCTCAGTGCCTCAGCTTCCTCCAGTTACACACTGCATGCTGGGAATGGGCCGCTTCTGTGTGTACCTCCCAAGATACCGCCTGCTTAGCAGAAACTACGAGTATCGTCAGTGTAACATGTGTATTAATAGGCGCTTTTGGAAAGGACCTAGCAGCACTGGGACAGGGCCTGGGAGACCTCGGCTGGAGTCCAGGTGCTACCACAGCTGGGGGAGGGGGGGTCCTCCAGTATGAACCTCAATTTTCCTAACACGCACAGGGGATAATGTGGGAGCAACTTCACCACAGACAGTTCTTGCAAATGCATGATCCCAGGTGACCAGCCAGCTCTCAAGCTGAACGGTAGTTTGGCCTGAGCTCCCCCTCCACCAGTGCGTGTGGACACACTGCCCACAGAGCCCTTGCCCGTGCTGAACAGGGCTCCTCGGCCATGCCAAGACCACAGCCAAGACGGTGGCAAATTTGCCAGTTGAGGAAAATGATCTCATTATTCAAGAGTCTGTTGCTGATGTTCCTATTGGTTTTCACATTGATCTGTCTGCCTTCTTTACATATTATGGCGACAAATCCTTAGAGTATCACTATATGTTGTTAGTGTATCTGTTAATTGTACAGATCATCTTCCTGATGGTTTATTTGGAGATAAAATACAGGATGGTATGTAGATCATGTCTGTAATAACTTTAAATTATAAAAGTAATATGCATTCAGAGCACAAACATTTAAACTCTCTAGGAGAATACAGGTGAGAAGCCGGCCTCTCCACTTCGATCCCCAGTTCTACAGTCCCACTCTCAGGAGGTGGCTAGTTTCAATAATTTCCTGTGTTTCTTTCTAAAATTTTTCAGGAGCCTAAGATTTTCCTGTGGAGCATCTATCCTTGCCTTCCTTTGTGCCTTGGGGCTTTGCTGTTTCCTCCATCTTTTCCTAGTGTGAAATCAGTCTTTGATTCCTGGTTTTAGGATGGTTTTATTTTACAGTTCACTTCATTCTGACACCTGCTGTGGTGCAAACCTAAGGCAAGGAATGGGGTCTACCCTGACTATCTCCCCCAAACACACCTCTGATCTGAGAACCACTGGCTGGAAAAATCCGCCTTCCTCGGCTGTAAGTGATGGCTTCATCACCGTGACGGCAAGTCCTCGTATCTGAAAGGGGAGCGCTGGGTCTCGAAGGAGAAGATGCTCTGTGCGGTCGCCCCTGAACATCTACCTACTGTCACCAGGCACTGACTTCAGGGAGCAGGGACTTCAGCAGAACACCACCGGCCTGGAGTCAGAGGCCAAGGGACAATTTCACGTCCACCCTGACTGCTGCTGGCCTTGGGCCAGTCCCTGCCCTCAGCCTCACTCAGAATAGACCACAGGCCAGGCCCGCAGCCTCAGACAGCCACAGAATCCTTCCCCCTACCCCACTGCGGCCACCCCCCACCCCAGTGCTGGCGTGGCCAACTGTGGGCTGAAGGACAAGACAGGCGTCTGCACTGCAGTGGGGCAGGACAGGAGCTGCAGCTAATTGGGAAGGACAGGAAGCAGGATTCTGAACAGAAGGCAGAGGCACAAAAGCCTGGCATCAAAGACCAGGGTTCAAGTCCTGGCTTTGCACTTACTTGCTGTGTGACCTTGGGCCAGTCACTTACCCACCTGGGAGTGGAGCTTTGTCTTACAGGTGGGATGGAAGCCTGCATCTGATTTCAGGAGAGGACTTGCTCTGCAGTCTGGAATATGCTCTGATCGTGTCTGTAATCATGCTAGCTCCTTCGGGGGCCACCTTTGACCTCAGGGTGGGACAGGCTGAGAAACAGCCCATCTGTCTCCTCCCCACCCTGCCAGGGGGCACACGTGTGGGCACTGGAGCAGCAGTGTGGAGTGTGTGGGGAGCTGGCAGGCCCAGGAATGCTCACCTGTAGCAGTTGTTGTTATAATTGTTGTAACTTCCCAGAGCAGTCAGACAACCCAGGCAGATGGCGTAAGAGAAAAAGATCTGCGTCCCAGCATCTACCCAGACCTGCAGGAAGGCACAAAGAATTTGGCAGAGAGAGATCAGAGAGTGGTGAGGGGTGGGTGGGAGGCCCAGTTCTCAGAAACCTCCATCTACATCCACCCACCAAAAAGACTGCCAAGAGGTCATCAAACTTCACAGCCTCCTCGGGAAAGCATCTCTTACGGAGCTGTATTGTGGGGTACCTGCTGAACAAATATAAGTGTCTTTACGTCCAGAATTTTCTGGAGGTTAATGGGTAAGAGTCCACTGAATAGCCACAATGTTTTTATCCAGAGTTCTGACCATTAGAATATTTTTTAAAATGAGAGAAAATCTCCCTTCTTCTGTTTCTAGTTCTG
Organism: Scalopus aquaticus; assembly: GCA_004024925.1. Taxonomy (NCBI): domain Eukaryota; kingdom Metazoa; phylum Chordata; class Mammalia; order Eulipotyphla; family Talpidae; genus Scalopus; species Scalopus aquaticus. The sequence goes on from PVIJ01003749.1 coordinate 79,951, forward strand.
AGGCCAGTTTCCTTTTCACTTTGGAGATCTGAAGAAAACTCCCCCAGCCCCGAGTCTCAGAATCTCCCCTCTCCAGAAAAATCTTTCTTTCCTCATTCCTTCAGGTCTGAACACATGGCACACGCCCCGCGGATATACTTGAGTTTGCTCAATCATTGCACACTTATTACAACGAAAGGTTCTCAAGGCCCAGAGCTGGTGAGGGCGGTGGCGGGACCAGCGGCGCACAGGCCTGGCCTGGGGCCTGTGCCCCCACTGAGCTGCTCACACTGGGTCTGAGCCTCCTGAACTGCGACACTCTCAGACTCCTCCCCCTGCCCCCTGGCTCGTACACAGGATGGGTGAGAGGAGCCCCAGGCGCCCCATCACCACCGGCCCCCTGGTAAGTGGTGCCCCCACCACCACCATGTAAATAAACTCCCTGCAAGTTCAAAGCACCAAAGAGTTTTCCACCTGCAAGTCCCCAAGTGGGGCGCCCCAACCACCGTCCCTGCCAGGGAGTTGTTCTTGCAGTTGGCTCACGGAGCACACTGACACCCAGACGGGCAGCAGCTTCTGTGCCCATCTGGCACCCACGTCCCCCTTTCAAGGAATGGCGCTCTCCTTTGCCTCTGGGCAATCGGCTCTCCCCTGCTCAGGGGTGGCTTCTGCAGAGGCCGCATGGCCCAGGCCTGACCGCAGTGACTGATCGGGGTGCGCACGCACCAATGGAAAGCTGGCCCCTTGGGTGAAGTCACAGCAAACGGGACGCATCCTTCTCTCCTGGAGGTCTAGCGGGTCACTGTCGGGGATGTTGCTGGGTTGAGTCTGCCTGACAATACAGCCAACACAGAGGAAGGCAGAGTCGACAGCAAAGAAATATTGATATTGGTGACACGACTGGAGTCCCTGGATCCAGCCATGCCTGAAGTCAGAGTTAACATTGAACACGTCAATTTCAGAGGCTGATAAATTCGTTTTTCTTAAATTAATTTGAATGAGATTGTAGTCGCTTCAAATAGGAAGAATTCTAACAGCAGGATTAAGCTCTTAGAAAAAAAGCCCAGGTTTTGTAAGCCCAGATCCTTCAATGAAGCCTGAATTACTGCTGAACCAGCAGTGATGGAGAAGGCTGTGGCAGGGCACTGCCCATTACAGGTAGCAGTCCTCATTTATCCTCAGGTGGGATAAAAAGCATTCAGAAGACGAGGTACCCGGGACTCTCCTCAATGAGGGGTTCTCTCTGCTTGTGGAGCCTCGGCTGGTCAGGCCTAGGGTTTCTCGAGCCACGATTTCTGCTGAAGCCCCAGCACAGACCGCACGTACCCCTCCTTGCTGTGACGCGTTCTCAGACCACACTTTCCCCTTCCAGGCGATGCCAGGGCCTGGGTTTCCTGGGTCTCAGCCCTCAGAATCCCCTGCGTCTGCACCTCCATATCTTCTATCAGGGGAGGGATCACACAGACGTTCCTGCAGCTCACGCGGTCCTGTCTGTCCACGTGCTGGGCTTCGTGGAGTTGGCCTGCTGTGTGGATGGTGCCGTCCACTGGATTTTGCTCGACTCCTCTCGTTTCTCTGACTGGTTGCCGTTGCTTCTCCTCGATTTTCAAGAAATCCTCAGAGGGCAGATGGAAACAGATCGGTCTTGACTGGAAGTGAGAGAACAATCTCCACAGCTGAGCAAAGGAGTGGACGGGGCAACTCTGGAGGACAAGGTAGATTTAAAGGGAGGCTCGGGGTATAAGGTGCAGGAAAGGGGTAAGTATAGTTCTGGACAAGGCGAGTTCAAGACATCCAGGTAAGCTCTTCAGAAGACAGGTGGAGAGTCTAGGACAAAAAAATCATAGTCTGGGCTGGAGACATAGCTCCGAAGGTCACTGGGACTTTTGCTGTGACTTTTGACACTGATTCCAGATCCAAAACTTCCTCCATGGGCCTTTTCTACATTTACATTTGTAAAACTCATGCTGATATTAACTCTTCTGCTTAGATACATGCTCACTGGGCATGCAGAGAACCTCCCAGGTTAGATTTTTTTGGGACTATCTCCTAAACAAGCATGACGGACCTTCAGAGGGAGCTTGCAGAGTCAAGAGCCCACAGATGGCGTGATCCTCACGTGTCTCAACAGAAGCCTGTGGTTGCGAAAATGCAACAGGGCTCCAGTTACCAGCTCCCACCCACCCACCCACCCCGTCTGGGAAGGAACTAATGAACGCATGGAGCAGCGCCTGTATTTGTTTAGATAATCACCACCACACCAGGCTGGAGTAACAACTTCCAAATCTCTGTGGCTCAGCACAACAGAAACTCATTTCTTGCCCACACAAAGCCCCGCACAGACTCACATAAAGGTTCTCTTCCACCCAATGACCAGCACGTGAGCCTACGACCATGTCAACTTAAGCTTCTGTCCAGTCACTGGGGCAGCAGAAGAGACAACCGCAGGCTGGCCTGGGCGCCTTCAAGGACCTGGAGAACCAAGTCTCCTGCTCCCCGATCTACACCAGGGGCGTCTGGGAAAGGGACTCTTCGTGTTTACCAGACAGAGGGGAAAAAACCAAATGGCAGGCGAGTGCATGGCACTGTCCACGCCCCGGGGGGACCCTGAGTCCATTTTCCCAAAGGCCACTTCTGTCCTCGACGAGGAATTCCACCCACACCCAAGAGCTCAGAGGATCAAGGCGACCAGTGGGGATGATCTGGCCAAATGGGGAGAGGCCCACAGCAGGCTAACGACGTTCCTGAGCCCCCCTGCAGTCCATGACGCCCCAAGAAATGGGGGGCCTAAGTTCTCACTCGCGCAAAGGTTACCGTGTACCCGAGGCGTTCACACACACGGGCTCGGTTTCCACGACCACCTCCCTAGGCTAATATTCACGTCTCCCCGAGGGGGACACAGCCACACAAGCCAAGCCAAGGAACCAGCGAGCAGCAGGGCCGAACCCCAGGCGTTCTGCCTCCACGATTCAGAGAGAAAAGCTGCTCCCCACCCCCACCCCGGGGCAGAGCAGGCTGGAGCCTTTGCTGGGACGGGAACAGCGCTGTGCTGTCAGGTCACACAGGACAAAGGCCACCTCAGTGAAAGGAGAAGCAGGCAAGCGAGCCTGCCCGGCCCGGCTCAGCCGACCAGCCTGTCCCAGGGCGCTACAAAGGGGGTAGCTCCGGAGAAAGGGCTTCCTATTTCTCAACACAATTTGGAGGGAAAATAGTCTCGACAGAACAAGCCCTAAGGAAGCTGGGTCAGGAGCTGGGAAGCGGCCACTCCCCGTCCTCCGCAGCGATGAATGGGGGGCGTTCTGGCAGCGGGGCTGGGGCAGCACACATTCAGAGGCCGGAGAACAGATTTGCATGGGAACAGGGGAGCCGAGGCCCTGGGAGGAGAGGTGGTCCTGCCCTCCAGCTCTGGGGCAACCTCACCTCCTTCAGGGCAGCGGCTGCCATGAGCCTGGGTGCAGAGCAGGTACAGAAAGCAGTGGATCAGGGGGAGACCCACCTGTCCAAGCAGCCCCCCGGGGCCTGGCCACGCCCGCAGGGAGCAGCCCCTTGGAAACACGAGCCAGGAAGGTGAGGCAGTTTGGCTGGACGAGGACAAACTACTCCCCACCCCGCCTAGAAGCCACATTTGCCGTAACAGAGGCCCCAGTTCACACAGAAGCACCTTACAGTGACAAAGGCCCCCATGTCCTGTGACCTGCACCCCCCCGAGGTGGGTATCATTCTCCCAGGCTCGAGACAGCTGTGTGATGTTGGAAATGCACTCACCTTCTCCCCCCGTTTCCATCTGGACCCCACAAGTGGGAGATCTAATGTCTCAGAAGTTTGGGGTGAAGGCTTTGTGTCTGCCACCTCTAGGAGAGAAGTGGCTTACCCGACTGGGGAGACTGGGAGGGGTGCCTGCGGCGCCTCCACCACGCTAGAGCACGCAGCACCGACGTGCAGCCTTCAGCGCAGCGCCCAGCTCTCGCAGGGCTGCGAGGAAGAGCTCCGCCGTCCAGCCAGGGCTCAGCCTGCACTAGCCCGCACCGGGAAAAGCCGTCTTCAAATCTGGAGGGAAAATGAAGCCTCTTCCCTCTGCACTACAGTCACAGGCAACATGCCTGTGCCAGCGACGGGCCGGGCACAGACCCAGAGCTCTGCCCTCGACGCCGACATCCTAGTGGAGAACACAGACGAGGGGAGGGGCCGTGGTGCAGCATGTGCTGGGCAGGCGCACGTGGGGGGCCGAGGAGGAGGGCGAGCCTCAGAGGGTGCAGGGCCGCTGGGGGAGAGGAGGGCAGCTGCTAGCCCCAGGGTGCAGGGGGACGGGAGCTGGTGCATGGTTTTCTACGGCATCTAAAGCAGCTTAGGCTGCAGAAAGAAGCTCCCTTAAAAAGGAGCTTTTGGGTCTTTAAACAGGGCCACTGGCCAGAGCAGGGGAACAGCACCCACGGTCACCAGAACTGGGCACACGCTGTCCACGCCCCGGAGCTGGTGTGTCCTGCTTGAGTGCTGACGCGGGCAGCTGGAGCCCCTCCGCAGGCAGGAGGGAGGTTTGCGGCGGCGCCAGTCATCACGCCGGCTCAGTGGCAGCTGCACGCACACCAGGGCCGGCGGCACGGGCATCAGGCTCGCTGGCCAAGGCCGTGCTCTCACGGTCTCCTCAGGGCGCAGACACAGGGAGCAGCCAGGCGGGGGCGTCACTGGGCCACCTCACTCTGGGAGGACGTCCATACTGGCCACCGCGTGAGGAGTCCCCTTGGAGTAGGGACGAAGGGACCTTCAGGAGCTCGGCTGCCTGTGGGAGGCTCTGAAGCACCAGCAGAAGGGCCGAAGCCCGGAACCAGGTGCCTGGCCCGCAGCGGGGCTGGGGCTCCTGGGAAGGGCAGGAGCTGCTGACCGGGCGGGCCCAGAGGAAGCCCAGCTCTCCCATTTCCCCGCAAGTCACTTCCCTTCCCCGAGCCTCGGCCTCCCAGCGCCTGAAGGAGGATAAGGGACCAGAGGCACGCAGCGGGTGCCTGGGGTCCCTTCATCTGAGCTCGCCGAGGCTAAGCCCGCTCAGCTGTGCCATGAAACACAGCTCCTGCGTCTCTGCCACCTGCCCAACCCCACCCCCACGAGGGGAACACGTCAGGCTCTGAGAAGCACCCATGGGTGCAAACCCTGTCACGAAAGCAGCACCTGCCCTTGGCACAGCAGCGTGGGCACCACAGTGGGGGTGGGGGGAGCAGCCAGCATTTCCCTGCTCCCAGACTCCTTGCAGTCCCAATGCCGGCCAAGAAGATGCCAGAAAACTGCCAGGCCCAACAGCACATGCAGCATTTGGCTTTGGGTCCAGCAGCCAGGACAGGGCCGGGGCTCCGGGGCTCACGAGCCCCAGCCCTGTCTTTCTCTAGTGTTTTCTTTTCAAATACCCAACCAACCACACACACACACACACACACACACACACACACACACACCACAACACAACTTTTGTAAGTGGAGCCTTCGACTGAGGCAAAAACATAACTTACATGGCCCGGCTGAAAATGGCTGAATTAAGCTTTCTTTCAGTCTTTTTTATTGGGAAAGATTCTCAAAAGATTAAAAGTAGGTTAGGAGAAGAATACAACAGCTGTGTTTCCAGTGTGTACCTGACAACGGCTTTTGTAGAAGTGAATAATTACATGAAAATCGCTTCCTTCCCACCTCTTCCTCAGCCCCCTCGGGGTTGCTAGGCGCCCTCTCTCCTGCTCTGGCTAATGCCACATACAGAGGCTGGGGAACACAGTGCGGCCATTATGAGGGCCGGGGCGGGGAGGCAGGACTGAGGCCCCCTCCCTGCTGGATCCAGCGGAGGGGGACCAGGCTGGCGAGGCTTAAATGCTAATGCGCTGGGCGGGCAGTGGACCAGGGTGGGAAGGGGCAGAGGCGCTGGGCCTGGGAGCCCCCCTGGAAATATGTTCTGCAGCCTCTGGCTCGGGAGCCAAGCCCTTCCCTGGGCAGCTGCCCCGGAGGCTGATGGGCCCTGCCAGTCAAGTGTCAGCGGCTGACAGGTTGTGGGCCATGGGGGGCCCTGCAGTGTGGTGGTGGGGGTAGTGGAGGGAGTCGGGGTGTGTAGGCTGATCCTTGTGGCCCCTGTGTGTGGTGCAGGGAGCCAGCTCACTGCGGCTGGGCCTCTGCCCGGAGGCTGGACAGCCATGTCCTGGTCTCAGCAGGGAGGGAGTGGACAGGCGGTCCCTGGCCGGGCGCCAACGGCAATGACCTCTGTGCCTTATGTGGTAGGACCCGGGGGGAGGGGGCTGGGCTGTGCACACCCACCCCTGATTCACTGCAGGAGACAACTGAGCCCCATTTCACCAAGGGGTTAAATGGATGGGGTACAGAGGATGGCAAGTGTGGGTGAGGCCCAGGACTGCCTATGTGGCCTCAGGCTAGGGGTGCTAGTTAAGGTCTCTGCCCAGCAGCCTTCCTCTGGGGGACACTATGGACTTGTGGATGGACAGTTCGTTGTACAGGGGTGCTCTGTTGATTGTAGGGTCACTGGCCCCCACTCTCTAGATGCTGGAGGTGGCCCCCATCACAGTGAACACCAGAATCGAGCCCGACCTGCTTCTACTGTCTCCTGGGCAGCGGTTTCCCCCCATGGGAGAAGGACTGGGGGGGCTGAGTTGCATCCAGGGCAGGGCTGTGGAACCCCAGTTCCTGCACTGGGAACACGAGGCCTGGGGTTACGGGCTGCCACGTCCCCTGTGTCAGCCCAGATAAAGCCTCACTGTCCCTGCCATCACCACTTCCTGCTTCTGAATCCCATGAGCTGGTTTGGAGGTAGAAAGCCAGAGAGGGGAGGGGCACGAAACCCCAAAAGGAGAGCACCCTTGGTGAAGGCAACAGGATGTCTCCCCAGGGACATACGGTTCAATCAAAGCATCACATTCCTGGCTGATGTCTAGCTCCTCCAACTAGAACGGAAGCTCACGGGAGCAAGACTTTCATCTCTTTCGTTCACTGACACACACCCAGAACTTTGCGCAATACTGACCTTTGGTAAGCGCTCAAAAAATACTGGCTGACGCCCCACAGCTGCTTAGAGTCCCCAGGACAGTGAGGGACAAGCTGAACTGAGCAGGTCAGGACACCCAGCTCTATTCCAGGTTGCCTTGAAAGTTTCTGTACATTCTCCCTAAGGTTCTTTTCTCCTGAACTCACTTTTCCAATCTGCGAAATAAGGAACCTGGATGGCAAAGGAAATGATGAGATGAATATGTGGCACACATATCCTATCCCCATCCCTGCCTGTGGCAGACATTGCTAATCAATATCACATTCCTGCCAGGGCCAGACATGATAATGAACCACAGCACTCTCCAGCCCACCGTCCACTAAGGGGAAAGAAGTCCATCTCCAGTCACATAGAGCATGCATGTTTTGGGGTGAGTGAGGTTCATTTTCCTTGGGGTATTTCAACCTTCCATAAGCCCAGGAGGGCTTTAAGCCCCTACCACGGAGGGCTGAGAAGCACCAGGCGGCTGCCCACCCGCCTCCTCGACCAGGTCACTCCTGCTTCTCCCAGGCCCAGCACACCACCCCAGGGAGCCAGGCTCTGCAGGCCTCACTGGCACCTGTCCATCTCCCTGGGCCTACCAGCCCTGGGCAATGTTAGTGGTGAGGTTGGAACGGAAGCGGTCACCTCCTGGGCCTTCCAGGAGCCTGCAGGTGCCATGTAAGCATCACCCGGGGATGCAAAGAACACCCCTTGCTCCTAAAAAAGGTGCGCAAATGCCTGTGTTATCCCAGTGGCGCCAAGGCCAGCCCCCCACTGCTGCTGGAGGGACCTCGCTCCCCGCAGGGGTCTGGCTGACTGGTGATCTTACTGCACTTCACAACACAGGGAGCAATTAGGTCACAAGAGAGACTGGTACCTCCTTTTTCCAGATGAGGAAACTGAGGCCCAGAGAAGCCACACAAGTGGCCCTAGAGCCACCAGCCCATAGATGAAGTGTCAAACCCAGATCCATCTGACCCCAAAGCCCTCCCTTGGTCTTCCCAGGAGATAGCTGCCACAGCAGCCAAAGGGAGAGAGCCTGGGGGACCAGCCTGTCACACGTCCTCACTCCTCAAAGGCTCAGCAGCCAAGAGGATGCAGTGCCCTGCGTTCGGCAACCTGCCTGCGTCTGCTCACACGCCGTCCTCCTTCCACCTCTCTGCGTCCCCGCCCACCTGCAGGGCCACTGCGTCACCTGCCCCACTCTGTCCCCTGCCCTCCGGAAGGCGGCTGCTGTAGGTGACACCCACTCCTTGGGCCTCTGAGGGAGCAGCAAGCCCAGAAGGCTCAGGACAGGGGCAGAGGTAGGTCTGGTGGCTCGGTGAGTGCGTGGCAGGCCCTTCCTCCCGCGAGCTGTGATGCTGTCTTCCGGCTATGCAGGGTCTGGAGAGAGAAGGCAGGAGCACTGGCTAACCCTGGGGGGACTAACAGGAGACCTTACGACTGTCGCAACACCCCTCCCAGATGGCCCCCCGGGACAGTGGCCTCAGCTCTGGGGCAGGCCACGGTGAGGGAAGGACTGTCCTCATTCCACAGCCCCATCCCCGACTTCCCAGGTCTGGGCTTGAGCAACAAAATCCAGCACGATCATTCAAAAAAAATAAATTCAGACATGAATGTTGATGTGTCTAGGGGGTGAAGTGTGCCGATGTCTGCAACTTACTCTCAAATGTATCAAAGAAATAAAATCAAATGGATGCATGAATAGGCTGGGAGGGTGTGCACCGGAGCAGACTCAGCAAGATGTGGGTGGGTGAGTGGGTGCTCCCTGGGTAGGCAGAACCAACCAGAGCCAGCGGGCGCTCCCACCCAGCTGCGGCTCACCGAGAGGATGAGTCTTGTCTGCAAAATAGGGAAGGAAACACTTCCCGGGGGGCGTCTGCAGGAAGGCCGGTGGCTCAGGCCTATCAGTGGGGTAAGCAGGGGAAGCCCCTTCCCAAGGGACAGGCAGAAGCTGGCCCCAGCACTCAGTCCCCAGCCAGAACACCTAGAACTTCCTGGGGTTCAGTGGTCTCCCACTGACATCACCTCAAAGAACAAAAATACATCTGAAATCCTTCCGTCAGCCACGTGCGGCCTGTGGGTTTATCTGAGTTCTTCAACCTCATTTTCAGCCATAAGTATCTTTGGGGTGAGGCAGAGCCACCTTCCAGGGTTCCAGAGAGGAGGAGCCAGGCAAGTGTACCCCACGCACCCTGCACTCGACTTTATGGTTCATTTTCCGTTGTCTTTGAAGCATCCGCTGAGGCCATGTCTGTGCCCCCCTCTCTCCCCTCTTTGCACCGCCTCTCCTGCCGCCGGCTCTGAGCTTAGACAGGGATCATGGTGCTGCTGTCCCGGGCGGGAGCCAGGCTCCAAGATGACGGCCACTGCCAGACCCGCATTCCGTGAGCATGTGCCACGTGCCTGGCAACCCGCAAACCGCCATGGAGAGGTCTAAAAAAAGACACCGCGCTCTGGGAGGATAGGCGGGGGTGGCGGCCCCAGGCAGCTTTAGGGTCCCCCACCTCGTCACAGCACCCTGCTCACAGTGACACCCTCCCCCGTGCTCAGCGGCCCTGGGCAGGCCTGAGTACTGTCGTCCGTCACCTTGGAGCCGTGTGGGTGATGTGCAGTCCAGAACCACACACACAACCACATCTGTCTTGGGCTTCACTTCCACAAAGGACATTTTAAGGAACAGTTCCTGGGCTCTGCCACCTTTGATTCATAAGATGCATGAACTGCCAGTGGGTAATGCTCACTCTCTGTGAGCACTACTTTGTGAGCACAGTGGCAGCATGAAACTGCCCCGGAATGGTTCAGGAGGGTCAAATAAAAGCAAAGGGCCACTAATCGTGAAACAATAAAAAACAGTGATTTTTATCCGATGCCTCATTTTATGGCTGAAATCACTCTGGCATGGGAGGGAAAATGATTGTTCAAGGTCAAGGATGGTGCTGGGTCCCCTGATTCTGAGCTGGGACTTTCCCATCATGCAACACTCCTGGGGGTGGTGGGGTGCTGTTGATAACATGCACTTTGCCCACTCAGCTCCAGCACTGGGAACATCTGTCTCTAAGGCTCTAGTCAAGGACAGAGAGCTCTGTTTGACTCTTTGTGAGCATTATAGGGGCTTGGCACTTACCCTGCAGGGCTGCCCAGTGCTTGACTCGCACGTGAGATGTGAGGGAAGTGGAACATGAGATTCACACACCAGTGAGTTTTCAGAGAAGAACCTCAAGTGTCATAAACTCAGCAAACCAGGATATCTCTGAGCTGCTCAGAGAATCCTTGGTCTCCTTGCTCGAATCTGTGCTGGGTCGGACAGCAGCAGAACATGCTGCATTTGCAAAGCACACTTTTCACCACAGAGGAACTGCAGCCCTGGCATCTCAGTGACTGGCCCTTCCCACCCTCTCTGGAGCCCTGGTCTTCTCAGAGCTCTTCTGTACATGTTGGCCCACTTGATGTCGAGACAGTCACTTGCACTGGAGAGCGTAGGGCTGATTAACAGAGAAGTCCAGAGAGGTTAGGAGATAAGCCAGAGAGCACAGAGCTGGTGAGTTAGGACCTGACCCCATGTCTGGTCTAACCCCTGGATTTCATAGATGTGAAAAAAGACTCAAAGGGGTAGAGAAGCAACAGACATTTTAGGTCCTGGCTCTGCATCAGTTATGATCTTGGGTAAGTCTCAGCCTCTCTCTGGGACTCCGCTCCATGTACACGAAAGAAGAAAGAGAAGCTAGATATTGACTTCCAAACTTTGTTGAAATAGAAAGTAAATGGGCTCATGGGACTTTTGGCCAAATACCTCAATGGATATTATTCTACTCCAAAAAAAATTTGCTATAATATAATGATATGAATAATATGAAATATGAAGTTATACCACAATATACTACTAGATGAATAAACTGAACTTTTTAATCAAATGGGAATGACTACAGCCTCATTCCCTTAACATTAATTTGTTACTTGAAAATTCAGTATGTCCTGTTCAAGGCTGGCAAATGAAAAGAAGAAAATACCAAAGGTTAAACATATTTTTATGGGAGACAGGGAAAACACATAATTATGAAATAAGATAGCTATTTAAAATGCACAGCCTGACTTGAAAGGAAGTTAGAACATTTTCCCAGTTGCCAGAAATGAGAGAAGTCAGAGCTGAGAGATGAGGAGGAAGAACAGATCTAGTAATCCTTGAGGCTATCCAAGCAGAAAGAAGTCCAAGAAGCTGAGGTTTAAATTCTGTGTGACCACAAGTTGAGTGGGCTTACTGCACAAAGCAATGAGCTACAAAGGGATTGTCCTCTACTGAGTGAGATGTTAAAAATCTCACTCCTTAGTCTAGGATGCAATATGGCAGTGCCAGGCATGCGCATGACCACACCCTATTCCTGTAATCCATATTACATCCAAGTTTAAAATGCGATTTTTAAATGGCCATTATAATTCCATACCTAGCTAAACTACCATTCAAGAGTGATGGTGAAGTAAATATCTCACTAGGTACATTCAGACCAAGAGAGCTTACTTGAAAGAACGACTAAAGGATGTATTTCAATAAGAAGGAAATTTCATCCAGCAGAAAGAAAAGGGGGAACAAAGAAATTGTTAAGAACATTGTCAAATCCAAGTAATTATCAGTTCTGAAAAGTAGCAAGCCAAATTTTAAAGATGACAGTAATAACAAGGATGATGGGGGAGTGTGGGATTTGGAGGAAAGTTGTGTTCTATGATGAAGCTAGTTAATAGCTGCTCTAAGTGGGCACTGCATCTTCTGTCTTTCCACAGCACCCGGGGGAGACCCTTCCTTCCCAACCCAGGGCCACTGCAGGTGCTTCTGACACAGCTTTCTCTGCCCTTCACTGAGTGGACTGCCAGTTCTTTCTGCCTAAGACAACTATGCCCACAATTCTGGTCCTGAGTTTTCAAGGGCTATTCTTTGGATGCTTCTGGAGATAACCAGTCCCCCTACCCCCAAGAGGTAGAGGAAGGAAACCACAACACTGACAGCATGGGCTGGAGAGCCAGGGTCACGGCTCCACTTTCAAGCACCCAGTGCAATTTGAATTTAACTTCTCACAGATTCTTCTGCCCCTTGGGCCTTTTCCTTTGCAGTACTGCAGTGATGCAACTGTCCTTATCTGCTCTGCCCAACATAGCAGACAGGCAGCCCTCTGTAGGGATCCCAAGCTCGAGCTCTCCTCCTCTCCTCTGTTTTATGAGTGATGACAGTGGGTGGCCCAACACCCCAGGAGATCCTTCTGCTTTGCCTACTTGTCCCAGTTCCTAAAACTCCTCTGACACAGTCCTCAGGTGTGTCTGACAGTCTCAGCCTGCCTGGAAAGCTCCCTTAGACCAGCAATTCAAACTTTCAAGTGTGTATGAGCAAGTGAGGGCTGCAGCAGATGGGGCAGGTCTGGGATGGGAGTCTGCCTTTCTCACAAGCTCCCTTTGCAGGCTGATACTACTGGTCTGAACGCTGTCTTGAAATGCCAGGTATATCTGTCTGTATGCATACTGAAAGCTAGCACAGCAATGCCCTACATTAATATCTGTGACTTCTCTTTTTGCTGGGTCTATTTTCCATAGGCTTTTAAAAGCATGCTCTTTGAGATCAGGATGGGTAAATCAGCTCGTGCTATGCAGTGCCACAAAACACCTGATGTTTTAGACAAGAAAAAAACATCAAAGTTATATCCATCTTGTAAAATAATAGCTAACATTGGCCAAGCATTTACTATGTGACTGAATGTGACGCTATGCACATCACGAATGAGCATTATCTCATTACCTCATTATTCTTCCCAGCAGCCCTTTCACAAAGGAGGAAGCCCAGGCACAGAGAGGCAAAGGGATTTGTCTGGGATTACAGAGTAGGAAGTGGATGAGCCACAATGCAAATCCAGGACCATGTGATAGTTCCAGCTGAACACTCAGGTACAGGGATTTTGAGTTTTGAAGATGGGAGGACTCACTTTAGGAAAAACATCCTTAATGAAATATCTGCACACAATCAGCTTTATTCATAGTTGCCAAACATGGAAGTACCCAAGAAGACCATTAATAGGTGAATGAATAACCAAACTGTGGTACATCCAGACAATGGGCTATTAGTCAGTGATTAAAAAAAGAATTGCGCTATTAAGCCACAAAAAGACAGGCAAGAAGCGTAAATACATATCACCAAGTGGAAGAAGCCAGTCTGACAAGCTATATGCAGCATGACACTCAGGAAAAACAGTGGAGACGCTGGAAGGTCAGAGGTAACCAGGGCCTCAGGGAGGAAGGTTTGGGGGAGGAGGGAGGGATGAATAGGTGGATCGCAGGGATACTGAAGACAGTGAACTATTCTACAGGACACCGTAGGGGTGGATTCGTTGCTCACGCGTTCAGTGAAACCCACAGGCTGTACAACATTAAGTCAGAGGGACCCTCTGAGACTATGGCTCATCCAGAGAATAACAATGCATTGATATTGCATCACCAGTTGTAACAAATGTACCACCCCAAAGCCAGCTGTTAATAATAGAGGAAAGGGAGGTTGGAGAAAGGAGGGTATATGGACTTCTCGGTACTTCCTGCTTCATGTTAATCTAAAGCTAAAACCACTCTACATATCAGTAAATTATTAAGAAATACTTAACGTACAAAATTTTATGTCCTACTGTGGGGTGGAAGGCAAAGAGCTTTCCCCAATTAAAAACCCAAGTCCTTGAAAATATCACTCATCCATCTCCTCTACCCTCCTCCCATAGAGTTCAGGGGCATGTAGCGAGGGGGGACACACTGTACATTTCTGTTGACTCAGTAGAAAAGCAAAGACCTAGCACAATGCCTGGCATACAGTAGGTGCTCAATGGTACTTGCTGCTGAACAGTCGTGGGCTACCAATCCTAAAAATATGGCCTGGGTGAGACTGCCTGGAGACAGGCACATCCTTCCTGCCTGGTGCAGCTTAGGGTGCGACCCTCCATGGCTGGTGATGTCGCTCTCCCCTATGAGGCTGCAAATCCTTGAGGATAAAACCACTGGCTCACCCCTGTGCCCCATCAAGTGGTCAGGGCCGCACACAGAAGGTGCATCTTGAATGTCTGGTGACACCTTTTGAAATGGGCCCCACTGTCCTTCTTTGTTGAGCTTCCTGGGCTCTGGAAGTAGCTGGGCAAACCCCACAAAGGCACTAACGCCGGCCACACCTGCCGTAGACGGGTGCCATTACAGCCGTCGAGCTGCGCAGTAGCCACGGCCCTGCGCAGTCTCTGTTGTCCTTGGTGGCCAGACTGCTTCCTAGCTCACCCTTCTCCCATTAAGGTCATTTCCACATCTTCCCTCTTCACCTCCAAATTCACTGTTTTCTCCCTCTTTCTATGCACTTGTAGAAGTCTGTATGTGCTGTTTCATCTACCACACATGCATGGGGGTGGGGCCAGGAGACTAGTACAAGATTGGATCCTGCCCTCTAGAGGCTCACAAGGGAGGGAACTGCTCAGGGTCACACAGGAAAGAGCACACATTCCAAAGAAGCTCCACTGCACCCCAAAGCTCTTGGCTTTGCTGAACCTCTCTCTTGTCAGAGTAATCTTTTGAAGCAACGGTTTTGTTCAAATAGGTCAATCTCTATCCCCAAATCATTCAGCAGCATCCTTCAGACTATGGGGTGAAACTCTTTGGACTTGGCCCCCAAGGCCCCCAGTGAAGGGGCCCAGACTGTAGTCTCTGCCTTATTTATGATTCCCTGCTACAAAGCCTATCCCCAGCCACTGGGAACTATGACCATTTTCTACACCACGGAGACTCGCCCACTTGCACCCTCACCTACTTCCACGTCTGTTACAGGAGGGGGGCAGCGGCGAACAGGAGGCAGGGACCCCAGGAGACTGGCTGTGCCTCAGTTGTTTAGGTTGACTTAAATTAGCATGCTCAACCCCAGTGCCCACTCTGAGCATGGGGCCTGACAAATGAGAGCAAAGAAATCAAGAAAGAATATGCAAATGAGACAATGAACGAATGTGCCAACACTGGGAGTCAGGGGCAGAGAGGGTGGCCCCAAAGTGGAGTTGAGGGGCTTCCCTCTCACAGGAGAGGCCCAGCAGAGGCTGACCAGGTTAGCACAGAGGGACTTCCTAGGCGGGGTGGCACTACACCTGCCCAGTGCTCATGCCAGGATTCTTGCCAGGTACTCACGGGGTGTGGGATGCTCAGATGCCAGCGCCAGAACTGCCAGCCTCAGGCAGGGCGGAGACAAGGTAGGTCCAGAAAAACTAGCTGCAACACAGCTTCAGCACTGCATATTTTACCCGCTCGAGTCACGTGTAACTCGGTTCAAGTGACAGGTGTGTAAAGACCAGGCAAGAGCTTCAGCCTCTCAGAGCCCAGTCCCCTCTCCTGAACACTGGAAGACAGAGGTTTCAAAAGCCTCAGAACCTTTAAGCCAGGACTTTTCTTACAGCTGTACGACCATAAGGCCCTAGCTCAGTGGCCATGAGGATTTACAGTACTTGCATATAAGAGCACTTAACCCCTGGGTCTGTAACATCATAAGTTTCAATAATGGGCTATTTGCTGACCGAGTAAGTCAGACACATTAAGTGACAAGGGAAAGCTCAGCACGTGGTCAGGCAAGGAGCAATGACAGCTACTGTCACTGTTGATTACGGGAAGCCCGCGGTTCTCTGACCACGGGAGCTGCGGATTAACAAGGCACTGCTGGAACTGCTGAGAATTTAAGATTCCAAACCACGTCTTGAGTAAATCTGTGGCTGAAACAATTCAAGGAGGTGCCCCAGCGACTCTCAGTGGTGGGCAAGGGAACTCTGGTTCCACAGACAGGCAACTCTTAAGGAGTTTCCAGCAGTCAAGAAAAGAAGGAAGGTTTACTGCCATCCTTTCAGGGTGCACAATGTTAGATTACGAACCAGTTACTAATTCTTGGGGGGCTTACCTACCTACCGGTTGGAGGGGCACACCTGTGCCAGGTCATCTGCACCCCAGCACTGTCCTTCACTCCTGTTACACTGAATAACTGCCTCTCCACAAAGATTGCCATCTCCTTGAACATAAGAACCATATGGGCTCTGATTCGGCTTCTCCAGGGCCTGCTACGGAGTGGATAACAAACTGATGCTGGGGGAAAAGCAACTCTGATTCAGAATCAAATATGCTGAAAGGGAACCTTGGAGGATTTTCGGTTCCAGGGAGTGCCCTCCCCATATCAACATTGTTTGCAGTATTTTCTAAAACATATTTAAAGCCCCTAAGTCGATGTCCATATGCAAATTTTGGCTTGAAAGCCCAATGGCCAAGAGGCCCATTTGTCCTTGGGGCCTGGCCTGGAATCAGAGTACACTGCCACCAGGTGGCAGCAAATTCCACAGCCACATCCAGGAAGTTGATCAAGCGGGATTTCAAACCAGGGTCCTGTTTTCCCTCATTTGTCCTACGGGGCAGAGAGGTGGGGGGATCTGGTATTCTGGGGCACCCTCATTGTTTGGACATCCTCTGCCCCATCCCCAGGGACTCAGACACCTTGGTCTCAGTCTCCAGTTCCTTCCAGAGAGAAGGCAGACTTGGGGAACTCGTGCGCGCCCTGGGAAAGCAGACCCCGCAATTTGGATCTGTGACAGGCCTTCTGTTCTTGCCCTGAAAACACACACTCGAAACACAATGGAGAGGGAGAGTGGCAGGAATCTGGGGCAGGGAAAATGTGATTTCCTGCAAGAGTCCCTCAGCTCCCCAAAGACTGAAAAGACAGAAAATAAAAATTTGCGGAAAAAAAAAATGGAGTGGAGGCACTTCACACTTCAGAGAGAACACAGAGCTGACAGTGAGGACAAATAGATGTTTAGAAAGTTATAACAGACCACGGAATGCAAATTGCCAGGGACAAAGAAGGCGAGATGCTGTGTCGTTTCAAGTTCTTGGTGAGAAACTTAATTTACTGGATCTGTAATTTTGGGTTCCGAGTTCAGAGCCTCCCCAATGCGCTGTGGGGCCCAGGCTCGTCCTGCCTGGAGGCAGTGACAACGTGCAGCGCGAGGAATCCCATGGTGTTCAGGGAGCCCTACTATGTGCCGGGGCTTGGACTGGACACCAGAACAAACTCAAGGTGCTTCTGCATCATGTGCACACTAGGTCTGTACTCCCCTGATCTGTGGCGTTCTCACCCCACCAGCAGGCAAGAACCATGAGCCCAGAGAGGGGAAGGGACAGGCTGGGGCCACCCAGGGGTTCAATGCAAAAGAGACTCACATTTCTCCAGATACCAGATTTTACCGCACCAAAAACCCTTCTCACAGGAGAACACACACAACTGCAGTTTCTGCTGTGTCACTGTGATGCAGTCACAGACACCTGAAAATGTCCCTTACCCACCCATCCATCCATCTAACCACGCACCCGTCCATCCATCATTGGTCTGTCCACCCATCCACACATTCATTCAATTCCTTCACAAATTCGTCACCGAGCGCTCACTGCAGGTAGGTGCAGCCTGGTCCAGGGGCTGGAGATGGAACAGTGTGTGAGAAATCGATTCTCTGCCCCTCCAAGTTTACATTTTCGTGAGTGGAGGAGAGTGATCTAAAACGAGCGGCGTCGGCGATGCTGACAGGTGTCCAGAGAAAGCTGAGTCTGGGCCGGTGAACAGTGTCCGGGGGAGGAGGCCTGGCTGAGACCCGGCGTGGGGGCACTGTCTCTGGAAGGGAAAACAGCCCGTGGCGCTCTCCCGGCCTGACAGCTGGCAAGGAGAGGTTGCTCCTGGTTCGCGAGCACCACAGCTGAGCTCCCTTCACGCCTTCTCTGGGGTTGTCGGCCCCTGTTTGGGGAGATGGGAGGAGAATGCCCACCACCAGCTCCTCACTTCATCAGCCTTCCTTCTGAATGCCTCACACCAGCCAGGGGCCAGGAAGGCCTCCAAGGGGACTTTCCTTGTCCCAGGCACGGAGGTCCAAGCCTTGCCCATTCGGGCGCCCAGGATGCCTTTCGAAAGGTAAATGGCCCAGCAAATCCGCTGTCTGAGCCCTTGGAAACAGCAGGAGGGGTGCAGACCCAGCCTGTCACTGACGGAGGGCCTGGGGCACAGGCAGACCCGAGCTGCTTCCATCGCTCGGCTGGCTGCCGCCGGGAGAAGAGCATCCTGGGGTCATCGCCCGCGCCAAGCGCAGACACGACGGCCCTCCCCAGCCCCCGCTCAGGTGTGCAGAGAAGCGAAGCCCCAGGAGAGGGGTGCGCAGGTACAGGCACAGGCAGTGGGGCCCTCCCGAGGCGCCCAGCCAAGTAAGATCCCGGGAAGGACAGGGGAAGGGAAGGCGAGGAGCAGCCCCTCTCTTTTCCAGTGTGTGGAGGGCAGGAGGCCCCTGCAGGGGGGCGCCAGCAAGCAGAGACTAAAAGGGGAGCGGTTATGGCCAGGTCACTTTTCATTAGGGGGCTGTAGGAAGGGGGGCACCACAGCACCAGTAGCCTAGACTTGTTTCTTCTTCAGACCCTGCCGCCCCTCATGCAGGAGCTCTCCCCCCAGGCCCAGAAGCCCTGCGCTCTCAGTTTCCCTGGGCTCCTGAGCGGCTGTGTGGCTGCAGGCGAGCAGCCCAGCTCTCCGACTGGCTGTCCAGCCACTGAGGGGACATTCAGTGTCCAGGGCACTGGACTCAGCAGACCCGCTCCAGGCTGCCTTCCCTCGGCTGGAACAAACCTGGCGCGATGCACCTGCCCCCAAGGTGGGGGGTGGCCAAGACCGTAACCCAGCCCCACAGGGCCAAGCGGAGGGGAAGCTCGCACCTGCTCCCACCAGACTTTCCAGCCACCTTGGGGCCTCCCGGCCACACCTGTAGCTTCCAGAAATAACAACCACATGGTGTCTTCCTTTCTGTAGGGGTCTCTACCTTCGTCTCTGCCCCAGACAGGGTTTGCTTCTCTCCCTCTCTCTCCCCCATGTTCCTGGGCACCACCAACAGAGAATCAAAAGAGCTTACAGCACCCAGATCTGGTGAACTAGAGGGTGTTCGGCTTCATGTTGAAGCAACAGACTCTTTCTTCAAAAATCAACTGAGCTCTTGTTCTTATCAAACTTATATCTCAAAAAATATCACTTCTGGATGGGGAGTGGCCTAGAGGGGTCAAGAATATTTCTGGAAGCCCAGCCGGGGGCAGGGCAGAGTGTGTATGCACATGTGTGTGGAGGTGGGGCTCCAAGGTCGCGGGGTTGGCCGCGAACTTTCCTAATCATCGGAACCCCTGTGAGGCCTCCATCTCAGGCCCCCTGCAACAAGAGCAGCGGGGCTGGGGCCTGGGGTCTGCATTTGTACCGCGTGTGCGAAGGCTTCTCATGAAGATGCTTGGGTGACGCTTGGGGCCTCTTGACTGACAACCTGAGAACCAGGGCAAGGAAGCCAGTGAGCAAAGGAGGGAGGAGGGATCTGTCCCGGATCAAGGCAGAATTTGAGGACCACCAAAACATACAGACCGGCGCATTTCAAGTATGTTTTCCAAAAGCGCTTATTCAACGGAGCCTTTGCTATTGGAGGTCAGAGCTGGCTACATCAACAGCCAGGAGCTAACTGCCTTCTTCCTAGGGCCCTGCCTACAATTCAGGCCTGGGGACCTCAGGGCAGAGGTGGGTGGAGGACATGACAAACCCAGACAGAAAGGAGCAGGTGTTGCCACTACTGTCCTCCCTTAACTTCCCGTAGTGAGGGCCTCCCCGGTGGAGCAGCGGTTAAGCACTGCGCTGTGGAGCTGTTGGCAGCGGCAATGTGAGTTCGATGCCCGGCCTGGGAGAATCCCACATGGCGCGGCAGACCTCTCCTGCCTCGCCCACTGCTCCCCTCAGCAGTGTATTTCTGATCTGCCTGTTCTGCTACCCGCTCTGTCTCTGGTGAACCCTCTCGCCGCCCCACGCCTCTGGCCTGCACCCCAGCTTGTATGTATAAATAAAAAATAAATCTTTAAAAAAAAAAACTTCCTGTAGTGAGGTGCATCTGAGAGTCATATCCAGCCCCGCTGCCCTGCAGGGCATGCTGGAGGCCACAGAAAGCAGGACATTTCCTGCAAAACTCATGTTCTGACGAACGCAGACTCTACGTTCTCCTGCATGATCTATGTTTGTTTACTGGAAAAATGGGTGCTCCCTCACCACACAAACATCTTTCATGACGTCATTTCACACACTGGCATTCAAAGGACACTGACATCTGGGGCCCTCCTCCAACAAGTTCATTTTGACCAATCTGGGTTGTGCTTTGCGAAGTGGAATTTTCTAAAGCTCCCCAGGAGCTTCTAGGAAGTTGCAGAGGCTGAGAAGCCCTGGGCCGGAGATGCTGTTTCCACCTCTCGACCAGATCACCGCAGGCACACCACCCCTACCCGTGTAGAGAAGCTGGGTGTAAACAGTCACTACGCGCCGTTCAGAACAGCCACGGCCTCACCAAAGACAAACCAGCAGGTCAGCCTGATTTCACCGATCCTTTTCTTTCTGAGCTAACCCCACAGAGAAAATTGCCACCGGAGATCGAGTTTCTCTCACTGAGATACTGACTACAGAAACTTGCGAGCTCAGGTGGGGAGAAACTGCACAGCAGGATTCAGAGAAGCGTTTCATTCAAGGCCATTTTACTACTAACGTCAATGAGAATAAAAGAGCGTGGTGGAGGCTGAAACGGAAACCATCAGTGGGGGCTGCTCACACTAACCACCACTTTGCTTAAAGTCACAGTTTCCAAGAACCTAAGGATGACGTCAAGGGAGGATTTCTGCATGTTTTTATTTGCACTCACCTCTAGCTGAAACTTAGCGTTTTACTCAGTTGTGAAGGTGGCGACGACAGAAGCAGAAAGCCCAGACATCTCTCTATACCACTGACATGCATCTCTGCCTTCAAGCCGTGGGCATTATTAAATTTGCTGCCAGAACTGCTATTTAACACACCAATGAAGAAGCACGTACATTGTCAGGTCACAAATTTGTTGCTTTTGATACTTTGGTGACTCCAGATTTGTTTCCCCGTGGCCTTAATTCACAGCAGATGATCGTCCCGAGAGGCACTGCGGGCCGGGCACTGGGCGCGGGCACCACGCCGCGAGGGCGCTTACCTGCGGGTCGGAGAGCCGGGAGAGGTCGGGGTACAGGTAGAACTTGATGCCTTCCGAGGCCCCTGGCAATGTGACCCCTCGGATTAGGAGGATCAGAAGCATGATGTAGGGGAACGTCGCGGTGACGTACACGACCTGCGCGGGAAGGAGAGGAGAGGGTCAGAGGGGGCGATGGTCGTGGGGCCACGTGGGCCATGTGGCTGGTCCCCAGCTTCTCCCTGGAGCAGAGGGTTCCTGGAACAGCAATGAAATGAGACGGCAGCCCCCCCCCACCCCATCTCTCGCCTCCACCCCCCAAGAGCTGGTGAGCGAGGGCCCTCTGGGAGCCCTTGAGGAGGCAGGTGTCAGCATCTTTCCAGTATGCTGAGCATCACCTGCAGGAAGAGAGCCAGAGGGTATGACGAGGCTGCAGACAAGGCGCCGGGACGGGCGGTCGCACAAAGCCACCCTCACGCTCACCTGTGCGGTGCATCTAGGATTTTCTCTCCTACTTCTACAAAGTGGGCTGTGAGGCCCTAAACGCAGGTCATAATTCACCAGTGGGCCGAGACTCACAATTTATAAAACAGTGCTCTTGATGAAGCGCCAGTGTTTACAGCCAAAGATAGAACAGGATGGGACATGAGGGAGAGGACCGGGATGGGGAGCTGTGGGGCAGGAAGACCCAATGTTTGCTGGAATCATTTTGCTTGGGTCTGCTTGGCGGCTGGAGATTGGACCCAGAGAACCCAAGAGGCCCTTTCGGGCCATGATTCTGGCTCAGAATCAGGAGCGTAAGTAACGAAATCTCCTCTGCACCTCCCCGCACACGAGCGCAGACAGTACAGGCAGCACCTCCCGGAACTCACGGGTTCCTGCCCCGAGTCTGAGGTCTCAGCAGTGTACCCCCCCCAACCCCAGATTTGTTCTGCTTTGTCACATCCTCTCTTCAATCACTTGGTCCTGTCCAGTCCCTCTGTTTGGGTCAGCTACTTATCGACACTGGGGGCCATGGACCCTCTGACGCAGCTCTGGCCCCTCTTCCCTTCCCCCAAATGTGCTTGGACACAGGCATGTGCACACGTGTCTGAACGGCTCAGAGACTTGGACCCCCAAAGAAAGAACCTGTGCTCCATGCTCTCTGATCCTCTCCCCTCCTCTAGCCTCTCACCTCTTCTCACCAACCCTTACCCCATTGGTTCATTTATTCATTTACTCACTCGCCCACCTATTCACTCACTCAGACACCAAAAGCACTCCTACATACCAGGCACCGAGCAAGGCTCGGTGGTATAAGTAAGAGTGGAAGTTTCTAGTTTCAATCTTTCATTTCCACAGAATGAAACAGTTTCTGCTTCAACAGACTTCCCCACTGGCAGAACAGACAGACATGGAGGTAGATACTGATCCACTATGTACTTGTGGGGAGTGCAAAGGATGGTGGAGCAGAGAGGAGGGTAATTAACCCCATGGCCAGTCAGGGAGGGCTTCCCCAAGGAGGTGATCCAGTTCTTGTAGCCTATAGAGGATGAACAGGAGTTCAGAAAATGTGACATGGGGTAGCAAAAAAAGTGGGGAACAAATGAAAACAATTTTTAGTATTTCTTTTGTTTTCATATAAATTAATAGCCTAGAAAAGTTGAAATAGACACAGTAAATCCAGTGCACATAGCGATCTTTGTCAAATGCCTTCTCATTTCATTGAGAATATTCTTTAGAGAGACTGAAGGAGACAAAGACTATGAACCAAAGCTACTACCATTTCTTTGCACTTAAAACCACAAAGTAAGAGACCCGAGTGTACATAAACACCAATGTAAACCCTCCACTTCATAGTGACAAAGCAGGGGGACAAACCCAGCCCTCAGAGATAGGAAATAAGAACCAGCAGGGCAGTAGCAACGGTCCTGTGGAGCCGACCTGGAAGGCCAGGTGATTTCATCGAGACCCTGACTCCACCCATGAGGATGGCACCATCCCTGGCCCACTCACTGCCTCAGCCAGCAATCCCAGCATCCCTGTTTCCAAATAACCATCGCCTCAATCAGTATGTCATATAATCAATACAAACAATCTCTTCTTGTCATATATGATATAATACAGACAAGGTGAACACAGGTCAAATACACAAGAAAACAGTAGTTAAGGCGATGATGATATCAATATAATAATGATGAAAAAGTTAGACACCAGCAATCAATAAGGGTTGATGGTTCCCGGCCACAGAGCAGGGACAGAAAAATCTGCTTCCCTTAGCTATGTAGGCACAATTTATCATAGAGCTTCAGCAACTTACAAAAATCTTTGATTCTCTTCCTTCAAAATGAGGCCTCCTATCAAAAACTTAAGGTGAGCAAAAGTCAACCGCAGATCGACTGCTTTCACTGAATAATTTCCACCTGTATGGCAGAAGATTAATTATCCAGAATGCCAGGTTAATGGTATTTCTGTGACTTAGCTTAACGCCCAATGCTCACAAAATTTAAGGGAAAGAACTTTAACGTGCAAAACATAAGAATAATTGAAAATCATAGGAATTTGCCCTTCATCCATGGGACCACCTTCAGGGCACTAAACCTCCTGGTCAGGCTCTACCCAGTCTATTTCAAGTGGACTGGGCCACTGAAGGGTCATAAGGGGCCACTTTTAATCTGGCCAAACGTGCCCTCCCGGGGCCCTCAGCAGCACGCGGGGCAGAGTGCTCTTTGATTATGAGCGGAGTGATTTATCCAAAGGCTGGCAAGCACTCCCAAGCCAAGTCCATGGCTGGTATGCTCTGCTTCTAAATTCATTTAGAACTGCACTCCCACCACTGGTATCCACACCTTCACTGTCACACCCCTTTATAAAACCGTAAGGGAAATAAAACATTCAGATCAGTTGTCCAAAGACCACAGTGCAGACTAGGAGTCAGGCTGCGAAAATGAAACTCCTTTGTAAGCTGAGGTTGCAGAGCCCCCAGCCAGGGCACAGAGGGTCTTAGGGGCATCATTATGCAGTGCACAGAGTGGGGGTGGGGTGAAAGGTGAAAGGAACGCTGAGGCCAGTCTGTATTTCACATCTTCACTGGTCCCAGCTCTCCCAAAAACCCTTCTGAATCTGTTCCTACCTTCAGTCACATCATTTCATTTTTCATGAGAACAGCTGCAGACTGTCCAAACCATACAGGTCTAGTCAGCAAGAGACTGCATGTAAATGTCATGCACACTGCCACAGCCTGCTGTGCTCATGCCAGACATCACTAGTCAATCACGGCTCTGTCAGCTGGAGCCTGGACATAGTCTCAGACCTCCCCACCTGCGGTACCCTAGGCAGCCGCCATGATTAATAGGGAAGAGATCTGCTGCCCTTGATCTACTACATTTTTCATCTCTTCAGAGTCTTCTGCAGGCCTTGGCCCTGCCTCTGGAATGCTAAGACCCAGGAGTCAAAGCTCAATGGTTGAATTCAGAACTACTGAGTGTGGTCTGGGTGAGACAAGTGGTGGGAGGGGCCAGCACCCACTGAAGCGGGAAAAGGAGGCTGGACAGACATGTTGGAAGGGCCTTTGTGTAGGCTGTGACTAGGGGTCAGCGCTGAGTCCCAAGGGTAAGTAGGAATGGGAGAAGCCACTCAGGCAGGGAAGATGTGGAACTAGGTGAGGACGTGGAAGAGGATGCAGAATATCTTCCCCTGGAACTTCTCAAAACCTCCAGGTCGTCCCCAGGTGTTCAAGTCAGCCTCACCTCTTCTCCCACCAGTGGTATCAAGTCCTGTCCAGTTGGTCTCCAAGTCTGTGCTGAAATTCAGCCTCATAATTGGGGCCCTTCTTGTTTATCACCTCTCCTCTTGGTCAAGCAACAGTCCCACGCTGCCCACAGCATGGACAAATCTGCCCCGTTTCTTCCTGTTCCTCCGAGTCCATCCTCCACAGCCCCACGCTGCAGGTCGTGGGGTACAGTGAAAGGGTTGGGCTGAGTTGACCCAGGTCCCCTTCTTGGCTTGGCCCCAGCTCGCTGTGTGGCTTGACCAGTCTCCACCCCTCCCCCAGCCGCTCTGCTCTGCTGGGCTGGGCTCCTCGCTGCTGGGAGCAGGCCAGCTCCTTCAGTCTCCTCGCCTTTTCATGCCACCCTTTGTCCACAGCGTACATCCCCAGCTCCTCAGCCACCCAGGGCGTTAGTCTTGGGTAGATCTACATCTCTGCCTCAAAGTCAGGGGTGTGCCTGCAAGGTGCATTAGCATTGTCCTGTTTGCTTTATAGGTCAGGCACAGGGCCCAGAGTGGTCTGTGCCTTCTGCCCAAATGTTGTCAAGTGGCTGGACTGTGACATCCTCCCCTCCCCCAGCCCATATCCATCCCACTCACACCAGTGCGTTCCGAGAGCTGCTCTCCATCTGCTATTCTATTGCCTTGTAAGCTTAAGATTTCTCAAAATATAAACTCCACAAGGAAAGGGGTTTTGCCTTTACTTTCCCTGATGTATCCACGGTGCCCACAATAGGCATAAGACATACATAAGACATACATAATGGTACATAAGACAGGCCAGTGACTATTGTTGGCTGGGTAAACCCATCTGCAGGTTGAGGTCTGGAGCCCCGAGGTTAGATGGTGGGCTCAATTCATCCACAGGAAATGCTCGAGCCACAAAGAGTGGGATTCAGACAACTGAAGCACATTTTGCGATGAGAGTCAACAAGACAATCATAAGAGATTTGATTTTAAAGAAGGACGAGTGCAGGTACAAAGGGCAAGGAATTTCAGGTGCAAGGTGCTCTCTGTGGAAAGTTGAGAATTCTTTCAAGATGTCGGAGGCCCAAGGATTTGCAGCAGAGAACAGAATTGCCAAGAAGGGTCAGGAATTATGCTAAATTATGCAGTGTTTAGTTTTGGGTACAACAGGGTCAGTGACAAGGTACCATCAAGTCTGACCTCCCTGGCTGCCTCCGACTCAGGCCCACTGAGGTGGATGAGGGGGAAGGAGGGTCCAGTTTGTCAGACCCCCCCGAAAGGAGGCTCCTGCCCAAAGCATGCCCCTTTGGTGAAGAAAGGTTTTTTCGCTATTGTTCAACTTCCTTTTAGCAGGTCAAGACCTTCTGAATAGAAAGGTTAGCACAATTGGTGGTAATTACACTGTATCCTGTTTTAATGGACTCTAATTGCTCATTTGCATTCCAATGCTGGGATTGAGGGGTGTTTTTCCCCCACATCCAGGACACAGCCATTTATTTCATAGTAAGGGGATTGTCTGATTGTTGAGAAAGTCACAGGAATTGCAGATAGGCTGCCCCCACCCAGAGTTTTCAGGGATGATGGGTGCCTTGGAAAGCAGAATGTTGTTCAGAGGACACGGCGCAAGCAGGGTGGCGAAGGGGCAGGAGCCCAGGGACAGCAGGTCTGAAGATCCCACGCGCTGGGGAGCTTGGGCAGGTTCCGTGCCCTCTCTGGGTGGGCATTTACCCCAACAAAGAGGCAGGGACAGACTAACTCAAGCTCAATCACTTGTGCCATTTTCCCATCATCTGCCATATTACCATCTACTTGTATCACCCTTGCATTATTTACTGTTTTCTATAGAGCATTATGATCACTTAGGTTAAGTATCTGCAATGAGAAAACTAAATCACGACCACAAACACAAAATGTTCTTTCTTACCACAAGTAGGAGGTAAATGTAAGAGTAAATGCAGTGAAAATAAAACTAAATTCCCGCCAGGGACCCTGAGTCTCAGCTGCTGTCTTTGTTCCAAAGCAAGAGCAGCAAGAGTCAGAGCAGCACTAAAGGATAAGCACCTTACTGCACTTTTCCAGTACGAGGCATGAAAAGGGAATATTGCCTCATTTTTGATTAGACGTTTTGAAATCTGAGCTCGTGGATCACTAAAATCATCCTGTGAACCGCCAGCAGAAAGCACACTTCCCATATTTCTGTGAAAGACCAAATGGTTGAGCACGGAAGTCTTCCCAGCAATTCTAGAACATTGTCAATCACAATCCTTTTCAAAAGACTGAGGGGAAAAAAAAAAAACAACACCCCACCCTGGAGCTATCCAAGGTCCTGACACTGATTTGGGCTCAACCTGTGAGTCAGTGACACAGAGCTTTGGAAGAGCTGCCGTTAATTGAGCACTACGGGGCCAGAGCTGTGTGGCATCCCTAACTGACCTCCATACTCCACACTTCACACAGAGGTTCTAGCCCCACTTTGCAGATAATGACAAAGCTGAGGGTTTGCGATTGATGAAGTGACTCACGCCAGGCCACAGAGCTGTCCCTGAGCAGAAGTCTGTTCGTTCCCCACACTTGCTGTCCTCTCTGCTGCAAAGCTGGCCAGACTCTGCGTCTCTGTTTGCAACTCCTGTTTTCTCCTTTGTCTGTCCTTGCCCTCAAGAGCTCAGCTTGCCTGACTACTGCACCAATGCACCATCACATACGAGCCTGCCTGGGAAACCCCGTGTTGGCAGCCTCTCCACAGCCCCTCCAGCCGGCTGGCCTCTGCATCTGGGGTACAGCTGCTCATTCCTTACTGAGCCTCCTCTTCTTAGAAGATCATTCTTTTAAAATCCAACACATTTTTCCCTGCTTTCATTTTTGAAAGTACAAAACTGGAGATTAATGGTTAAATAGTCCTCAGACCCAAAGAGCACAAAAGGAAAAAAAAAAAACCACATTAAATTTTCTAACCTTCATGTACTTATTTACGAATGCCTCGTGAGGAATAAGTAACTCAAAAGACATTGCTTGTGACCCTTAGTCTATTCCAGTGATTAGCTCAAAATCTGGGAAAATGCAAGTTCCCTTGAGCCCCTTCTGTGCCTCCCAGGCCCTGCTCTCCTATGGAAGCGTAACGCTGCTGACTGCAGCACGGTGGAGTTGAGAGTTTTTTCCTGCCTTGTCAGTCGGTGCCGTCTTGGATCAGTTTTCTCTGCTCCGAGCACCAATGCTTCCATGTTCTGGTTTTATTTTATGTAGCAACAAGAGCACTACCTGGATTATCAGGATAGAACACTACAGCAGACACCAGATAATCTGGCAGAACCTCGACCAAGGTGGTGTTGATCTTGGGAAATGAGACGCCAGGAGAAGGGAGGTCGCCGTGGACACATCTCCTCCACTTTCACCACCTACAGAGGCTTTGTTTAGAGCCCATCCCAACAGAAAGAGCAGGTGAAGAAAAGGCCTCCGTTTGCTGTAAGTAGCCAAGCATTAAATGGATGAGGGTCATGTTTCTACAGTGCTCAGGACGGTCACTATTCCCGGAGGCCATGGGGCTTTGGCAGCATGTGGGGTCTCCACAGGGGAGCTGTAATTACAATTGTTGAATGGGTAGTTTGTCTTTAGCTGTGAGAGTTAGCCCGTGACTGGAGTCTAAGAGAATGTAAGAAAGCACGGACCCACCCCGGGATTCACGTTTCCTGGGAGAAGGGAGGGGGGTGGCAAGGGGCCAGATAAGCGCTGGGAGGCAGACAGCAGGAAGGAACGGCCAGGGTCCAGTTTCCATTCCAGCCCGACCAGAGACCATGAGCTCTCCCCCAAGATCTGCTTGCCCTTTTGCAATAATAGCCCCTAACTACCAACTGGACCCATAGCTGCCTAGAATCAAGACATTTCCCGACCTCTCTTGCAGGTGGGTATGGCTTATGTGACTACAGTCTGGCCCACCAGCTATGAAGGAAGATGCTGTGTCCACTTCCAAGTGGAGTCTTTGGATTCCACTGGCAGCCTTGTCCTTCTCGTGGACTGGCACGAACACTAGGCAGTGAGCCTTCTCAGACCACAGACAGAGGGCAACGCTTAAGGGAAGGCAGAGCAACAGGGCAAAAGGGGCCCCCAATGCAGGCAGCTTAAGGCTGCTAAGGACAAGAGACAGTTGCAAGGGGTCAGATGTATCACCTACACATGCAGCCACCGAGTGCCTCTGTGACCTTGGGTCAGTCCTGCTCCCGCTCTAGCCCAGGCGGTCCACGCCGTCTTCCTTCTACTCAGAATGAAGGGAAGAGTCTGAGGTTGACCTAAGGACCCTGGGGGTGGGCTCTAGACCAACCATTCCACACTTGGAGTCAACCAGGAACTGTCACGAATGGAGTCAGGGACACTCCAGAAAGATTGGGCCAATCAAATGAAAAGAGCCATCAGAACACACCAGTGACAAAACCCCCGTTTCTCGGCAGGTCACAGACTTAACCTTCCTGGCCACGGCTTAGCGTGAGCCCAGCCGGTGGGGGGCCAAACCTGGCGCGGAGCCCCGCATCAAGCACAGCGGTTGGACGCTGGGGAGACGGTCTCTGGGCCTCTGGAGCCCCGTCTTCCTCATGTGGGGAATGAGGATGAGGCCTGTTTCTGAGGCTGACGGGAGGAATGTGAGAATCCACCGCGCCGACCACCGGGCACACACTCCGTCTGTCCCTGGGAGACTGCTGGCTGCCGGGCTGTCCATCCTGCGTCGGGAAGCCAGGCCTCCCCCAGCCGGCGCGGAGAGGGCTGGGCTGGTGGCGACCAACACGTCTGGGGTTCAAAAATGCAGACAGAGAGGCTGGAGTCCTATCTCAGCTGTAAGGGGGGACAAGGGAGCGTCTCCCCCAATCCTTATGGGATCCTCTCACTGACAGTGGGTTGACTGGTAGCATGGTGGCTGCTGCAGCCTAGTAGGACAAGGTAGTAATTCAGCGGCTGGGGAAATCTGGGTGACTCTGGAGCCCAGGGCTACGAAAAACAGCAGGACAGAGGGAAGCGCACGCTGACCCCCAGGACTGCAGCGGCAGGAGGTGCAGGCCTGAGGAGCAAGCCAGCGTGGAGCCAGCCCCCCTCCAGCCAACAGCTGCGGCCGCCGAGGGGCCAGGGTGCAGACGGCGCTTGGACGGAGTGACACTGAACCAAGACGGAGCCAGCGGGACTCACCTCTGATGTAAAGGACAGAAGGGACTCAAGAGCTGAGTCGAAGGCAAGGACGGGCCCTGACACGGCATCGCAGACAGGTCTGTGACAGGGACGAAAAGTGTCCCCGTGCCAGGAAGGCAGGCTTGGGAGAAGCCAAGGACAAGGAGTACAGCCGTGCAGCAGGGAAGGAGCGGGGGGCTCCCTGGTTGGAAGGAGAGGGCCCATGAAGGGGAAGCACTGAGCTGGGGAGAAAAGGAAGACCCGAGGCAGCGAAGGACGGGGGCTGCTGTGTGTTGCTGGCTGTCCCCGCTTTATTCTGACACGACCCAGTTCTATGAGCTGGAGGCCACCTCCTTGCCACCCCCCAGAAGTGAAGACCGAGGCAGCCAGCAGTGGAGTGTTTGGTCTGCGCCTGCACAGTTTGGACAAAGCAGGATTCACACTCAGCTCCATCCATCTCCAGAGCCACCACACAGCACCGTGGGGAGCTCAAGACACTCCCCCTCATCCCACCAGTTCCCCCCAAACCTGTATCTTCCTTTCTGTGGTTCCTGAACAAATGGCCCTTTCTGCCTGCAAGTCCTTTTCTCCTTCCCTTTTTTCTCCTTCCCTTCATCTGGACACTCCTTTCCCTCTCTCTACTTGCCAGAATCTTGCCCACCTTCAAGTCTAGCTTGAGGGGCATGTCCTTGGGGACTCTGCAGGAGGCAATAAAAGCCCCCTCTGTGGTCTGGGCGGCCTACAGGCAAGGGGGTAGCCTTGACTCCAGAAGAACCAGTTCAAACCCAGCCTCTGTGCACCTTGTGTTTGGGGGAGTTATTGTCTCTCTAGGTCTGGATATTCTCTTCTGCAAAATGAGAGTAACAGTCCCTGTGAGCCTCAGTTTCTGAGCTATGGAACATGGGGGAAGGTTGTTCCCACCTCTTGTGTAAGTGTGAGATCTAAATGAACCTAAGGCTACAGAGCATCGGGCACAGCAACCTGACCCAGCGCGGCGCCCAACTGGGTGACGGCTCTCCTGCCTCACCTCAGCACAGCTTTCATCCAACCTTTGCACACCCCGCCTCTCCTCCAGCCTGGGGGCTACTGAAGGACAAGGGTCTTATTCCTCGTGGCTGGCTCTGAAATGCTTCTTGCAAAGACCCACAAAGACTGTAAGGAGTGGGCGGATGAACACTTTATAGATGCAAAAACCCAGAGAGCAGACAGCCAGAACAAGGTCTGACCCTCTGCTCTGTAATGGCCTTCGGGGCAAACAGTCTGGTTCTCATTTGAGTCTCTCCAGACACAGAGGAAATGGTGATGTCCCCCTCAGCGGAGGGGTAGTGGGGCCCAGGGACACGCAGAGCAAGCTGGGGTGGTATAGCCAGGCCCGGAGATGGACCTTGAAGGGGGACAGGCTGACCTTGTTGCTGCAAAGTCCAGATATAGAATCTACTATGGGAATAAACTCCTGAGAGCAGGAAGGGCTCAGGAACACATGGGGGGCTTCAGCCCTGTCACCCTGCAGGTGGCAAGGAAGGGGAGGGTCCCGAGATGACAAGATACTTAAACAGCATCATGCTCATTAAGTCAGTTGAGCCCGATTCAAATCCTTTCCCCCAGGATATCTAAAAATCATTGGGTGGGGGAGTCTGACTGAGAACTAAGCCTATTTCATGGTGAATTAAGATTAGCTAGAGAGTCAGCACTATTGATTTTTACATAGTTCCACCATGAAGAGTACAAAAATAAAAACAAATCCCCAAACAAGCCCAGGCAACATAAATATTCCCCGCAGTGCCCAGCCAAGCTTACACCGGTATTAGGAGCTATTATTTACCGCCTGGAAAACACACTTGGTGGCTTGGCTAATAATGATTTAAACCCCATCCATCTCTCTTGGACTAGAAGGCTGGTGTCGCCATGGCGACCCCGGGCACCATTGAAGCACACCATTAATTCCAGGCAGGGGTTGACCGGCGGGGGAGGCTGTCCAACGGGAAGCACCGCCCTGTCCTCTCACTCCAGCCTTCAACCTGCTGCTGGCCATGGAGGTGTGCAGAGGGCCGAAACTCGGGTGGGGACTGCAGCTGCGAGGAGGCAGCTCAGAGCCCGCGAGCTATGCCTGTTCTCAGGCCTCCCTTCCAGCCACAGGCCAGAGGCTTGGGGCTCTCCGGACCCTCCTCAGAAGGCCTGAGCAACAGGCCCTCCCAGCCCCCGGTGCTGGCTGCACCATGCTCCTTCCTAACATTTCCACAGCTTGCTAGAAGCCACCCTGCCAACCTCCTGGTCTTGCCTCCTGGCTGGCCCTCCACTCAGCAGCCGCTCTGGAGGACACTGGGGTCCTCTTGCTCGGTGGCATCTAATCTCGACACAAGCTGCTCTCCCAGTTTGCAGCTCTCCCATGTTATCTCCATGCACACTTCTGTTCTTCCGCCTCATTTCCTAATGATTTTTTTAAACCTCATTTTGGGTTCAGTTCTTCACTCACTCTTTCCTTCATGGCCCCACCCATCAATCAGCCACCTTTGATTAGCGTCGATTACCTGCCGCAGTCTGTCAGGCCAGGGGTGCAGAGATGGATCCGGAGGGAGCCTGCCCTCCAGCTTCCAGGCGAGCCACGCTCTGTGCATTTCTACACTGTCTCCCAGAAGCCTCGACTCTCCCTGGACACCGCCCCAGCTTCGCACCTGCCCCCGGGGTTGACTACTGTCACATGAGCCCGCTAAGTGTCTGCAAACCCAGACTCGCCATGCAGACCTGCAGCGCCGCAGGCTCAAAACCCAAACCATTTCCTTCTCCCCGGACTTGCTCCCTTCCGTGTGTCCCCTTCCTTACCTCTGCCCTTCCCTCCTCCAGTCTCTCCCTGGCACCCCACCCGCTTCTAGACCTTCCATTTCATCAGCTGAGATGCAGACGCTTCGGACCGTTCCCCATGTTACCTCTGAGACTGGGGTGTCCCCCGGGAGGGGGCTGCGGTGATGTTCTGCTCCTGCGGCGCAAAGGACCTTGGTCAGGGCTGCTCCTGTCACCACCACTTCAGCTCAGTCACAGCTTCGTTGGTTAAAATATTTTAAATTAAATGAATTTAAATAAATTGCCATTTGAAGTTTAGAACGTCTATAAAAGATCTCACTCAGTTTCTACAGAAAGATATGGGAAGAGGGGGAGGGGGTGACACCATAAAGCAAAAATAAAGCAGTAGAGAAACGCCCGCGGGTCCATACTGGCTCGCAAGGATGAGATCGCGCCTTCAGGGCGGTGTGGCCGGAGAGCTGCTTGCAAAGAAACAACCGGGCAGGAATCTAAGCGTCTAAGCAAAGCAGGGGCCGTGCCCATGAAGGACCCGACTGTGGTTCCTTCAGGAAAAAGACACTCCGAAGCACCTGCAGGGGGACCCCACTTCACGGCACACAGGAGCAACGTGAAGAACTAGCAACGACGCAGAGCTCACGCTGGGAGACTGCGCAAGCCACGTGCCCCGCCCCGCACGCACACTGACGCGCACACGGTGTGTGCTCCACCTGGCGGGGCAGGTGCCACGAGTCTCACATCTGATGGGGAAACAGGTCCCTTCGGAAGTCAGATGACGACGATGGACGGTACCCCAGAAAAGCGCACGGATCCACGGGTCGCGGCCCCCCCCACCGCCGTCTCATGTGGGGAAACCAGCAGCAGCCGCACCCCATCTCCACCGTGACGCTGGCGTCTGCTGCTGCAACACACTTCTCACGCGCTGCTCCTCTTGGCTTCTCCTCTCGTGTCATCTTGATTCTCCTGTGAGGGGGCTATTTGTGAGCGACACTTCAGGGTGGTCTGGGCATGGTGACAATACTTGTCACACACAAGGGATGTTGGCCTGGGAGAGCTTCAGAAGCACTGGGGCTGCAAAGGCCCGGCCAGGCCTGCACGGTGCTGGTGCTATCACCGCGGGTGTGCCGGTCGGGCACGTGATCAGGATAAAGCCTGTGTGTGGCTTCTGCAGAGTGAATTGTGGGCTGCAGCGTCCTGGCAGGTGGGGTGGGGGGTTCTACCTCACTATGCACAATCGGGGGGAGGGAGGGTGTCAGGCAGAAGGGAGAGACGCCGGCTGCTGCCCCAACACAGAACACAGCATGAGGTACCCCCTCCACTTTCCCAAAACACTCCTCCCTGCCCCCCGCAGAACCCTCTATGGCTCCCCACTGTTCTCCTGACCTTACCTGGCCCATTGCTCCCCAACCTCCATGGCCACCCCGACTCTCCCCTCAGCATCCTCTCCAGCCCCCACTCAACTGTTCTTCAAAGTGAAGCTCATGACCCACATCTTCCAGGGGGCCTTTCTGGACCACCCTGAACTTCATTCAAACTCTCCCAGCACCGACAGTGCCGATACGGACAGTGGCTAGAAGGATCTGCTTGATTTTGATATGGTCAGATCCCAATAAACCCACCACAGACTGAAAATACCACAGGGTGTGAATGCTGTCGGGGGGCTGCGTTACAAGGGTGCAGGCCTCATGGTGCCCCCTCAATGTGATCACTCTCACAGCCTCGCAAAATCCAGACCCTATAAGCTGGGGCCGTCTCTGCTACCAAATCCTGCCAATGACCGCTGGGCGAGGGGGCCCAATCCCACTCCCCGCTAGGCTGAGCGCTCTGTGGTCATGGGGCAGCCGATGCAACCCGTGCGTGGGCCACAGAGTCAGAACAAGGCATCTGCGTGTCTGCTCTGGAAGAGCTCGCCCCCTCACGGCACTGCAGCTCCGCAGCGCCGCCAGTGGAGGACGAGGAAACAACCCAGGGACCCCAGCCCAGGATCACACCTGGGCGGAACTAGATCTAAACCCACATCCGCCCGGCCCAGCTCTTCGGGTGTCCACATCACGTCCACCAGGGCACCCGGCACGGGAGCGCGCGGGCTGGTGGGTGGTGAGCGTTGCCCCAGGCGAGGAGGGCGCTCAACACTCACCGGAATCTGCATTCACTGGTGGGAAGGACACCGCTTTGGGGATCACCTCAGCAGGCAATCCTGACTCCCCCAGTAGCTGCATGACCCCTGGGCAGTGCACTACTGGCCTCCTTGGGCCTCAGTCTCTTCATTTATCAAGTGAGCTGGTGGTCCACAGTGAAGGTTAAATTAAATCATGTGAGAGCAAGTTCAGTGTCAGCGCACAGTAGGGGCTCTGTGACGTTTCCTTAGCTTGGGGAGAGGCCAGAGTTCCGGTGCTGGGCAGGTCTCCGTTCACAGCTTCGAGGACCATCGCCCATCTCTCGGCACCCCCCGGCCAGAGACCACCACTATTTGCTTCTCATTTTCAGATAATCGCCCACAATTCCTGTCAGTCCTGCCTCGTTTTTCAACTCCCCCCCACCCCCCAAAAAAGGGCTTTCTCGCTGCTGTTGTCTTAGCCACTGGGATGGAGGCGAGAAGAGGAATTGGTTGTGTGACTCCAGGAAATGTTCAGAACTTCCACCCCAACCCAGCAAGCCTGTTCCGGCACGTGACAGCATCACACGCTGAACTAACCGCAGGGAAGCACCCCACCCACCCCCCACAACGATGGATGTCCCTCCACACAGCTGGGAAGGAAGGGAGGAGGAAAGGGAGGGTGTCAGCCAGCCTTGGCCTTTCTCCTCTGCTTCGGCAATTACTAACCATCCACACGTCCCGGTCAGCCTGACGCCAGGGCCTCCCGGGGGCATGCGTGCGCCCGCTGTTTACTGGTCTGCCTGCGTGCAGGCCAGAGCAGACATCTGTGGCCCCTGGCACAGGACGTGGGACACGGGACATCTTAGTAAGTATTTGCCACATGGGGTAAGAAACTTCTCTGGACCCACCAGCCCGGGTATCGAGGACAGAGAGGGAAGCTCGGGGCTGCTGGCTGCTGCCACCAGTGGGAGTTCCCTGCGGAGGTGGGAGAGGACCGGGAGGGGGCAGGCAGAGGGGCAGACAGGCTCTGGGGCAGGCGTGAGACAGAGGGGGCGCAGAGCCGCAGACGGAAGCAAGGGCTGGAGAGGACTGCAGGGCACCTGTGAGGCGCGGGCGGGGTCTGGCAGGGAGGGGCAGAGACGGGGAGGTGGGCTAGGAGCAGCCCACCTGGGGAGACTACTGGCCTCCATCAGCCCCGATGCTCTGTCCCCCGAGCACCGTGCAGGACCCAAGCAGCGTGTCCTCGGGGTGGGGGTTGGCCTCCTGGGGCTGCTGGGGGGTGGACAAAGATTTTCTGGGCAAATAAGATGGTTGTTTTCGGCAGAGATGTCACACTTTTAACCTTCCTAATAAAATGATCTCCCACAGAGAAGGAAAACCATATGAATAAAATATTTCCTTCAGCATTTTCGATGGTGCGGAAAAACTGTAAATATCCTAAGAATCCAACAATCAAGGAAGAATCAAAGAAGGGCTGATGATGTCATGGGATATTTACTCAATGGAATTTAAAATTCATCTCTTGGCAAAACAGGGGAACTGCTCTGTGATCGACTACTATGATATTGAATGAAATGAGATGCAAACCACGGTTACGAGTATAAGGATTTGGGGAGGGGATTTTTTTCTCTGAAACAGCTCTTGTTACAATATGGTTTGTGAAATAAAAACAAACCCGGAGTGGGGGCTACGGAAGAAGGGGGGCTGCTGGAGAGTTCTCGGAAGCCAGGGGAAGGGCTCAGCGTGGCAGTGCAGGGCAGACGGCTGGCGCATGGTAGGGTGCGGCAGGGAGCGGGGGCATACTGGGTCAAATAGTGCAGGACAGGTTGGCTACAGCCCCCCGTTATGCACTCCTGGGAGGGCTGCTCTGACGGAGCCTGAGGGTCTGATGTAGTGAGCTGGCTTAAAGGGAGATGACCAGAGGTGACCTGGGTGGCAAGTGAGATCATCAAGAGGCCTGAAGTGCAAAACTGAGGTTTCCCTAACGAAGAAAGACCCCCCCCCACCTGCAGACAGCAGCTTCAGCACCGGCCCCCCTTCCTAACAGCCTTCCCATGGGGTCACACTGGCCCACGAGGCCAACGCTGCCACCAACTGCTCCTGCCAAGTCTGAGTCGGACTCACATGGCTCCCAGGCCTGCTGGTCTGGGCACTGGGGATGCAGGTGGTGATTGGATGGGGAGGAGGCAGGTGACCGTAGACGCTCTGGGGGACGCATAGCTGCGCATGTCCCGCACCCCCCCAACACCGGCCGCCAGGCCCCAGCTCAGTCCATCCCACACCAGAGGCACCAGCACAACCCTACCATGGCCCGTGTCATGCTGGCCTTGATAGAAGGGGAAACTGAGGCCCAGGAGAGGAAGCCACATGAACAGCAGAGAACACGGAAACCTACACTTAATCACACCATTGACAAGTGGTGGGGTGAACCCCTGGACCCAAACACTGGCGCATTCCATTTCCCTCACCACAACTGCCCCACGCCCAGTACCAGCTGAGCTGCTAATATTCAGAAGGCGCAAAATAAGTAGCCCGCTCATTTCTGGTCTAGTCCTCCAACCGCACTGCGCTGGACTCACGCTGGGAGCAAAGCCAAGGCTTCCTCCACCACATGGGAGGGTGGGTCCCCATTTCCCAAGGACCCCCCAGAGCATGGGCGGGCTAGGCACCCGGGGAAGCTCAAGGAACGTTACCAGCACCCACTCCCGCAGGAGGCCCCTCTCAGTGCTCCTAGGGCTTTCTCAGGAGGCAGCCAGCCCTGCAGAACCCCCCCCCCCAGCAATCACGGGCCTTTGGGGGGGCCTTTGTGCTTTAATAAAGGCGGTATTACTGAGTTGCAAAGCTTCCCTCCCTTCCAGCCCTCCGCGCTGCCAGGGTTCCCGCTAAAGGTGAAGCGCTGTCATTCAAGGCCAAAGAAAGGCCTGAATCAAGATGCTGGACTCTTTTGACTTAGTGTTACAATCTACGGCTCTCCCCAGGCACGCCATGTGAGAAGCGCCCCGAACTCGCACAAAGGGCCCTCGGGTGTCCTGGGTTCTGGGGCCGTGGGCAGGGAGCGGGCGCTCTGCATGCATCTCAGGGACGCTCTAGTTTCCTGGCTGAATGCAGACACGCCGGGCACGGGGAGCCCTGCCACCAACGCTGCTCCTGCGCCTTTGCCTCCCTCGGGGCTCAACAAAGGCCACTTGAGGGCCCAGAGGCAGCGCTGCCCAGTTCCCTTCCTGGGCCCTTCTCTCCCCTTTCACACATCTCTCCCTTTCATTCCCCTGCCCCCTTTACTCCTGCTTTATGCCTCATTGAATCCATTAGCCACTTTATAGGGTGCTCCCGAAGAATAAATTTTCTGTGTGGGGCTCCTGATGGTTTCTCGCTGGCGGCTCCAACCCGCCTTGGTGGCAGTGGGGGGGAGCAGGCACACACTCCCATGGCCCCCCAGGCCGTGTCTCTCCTGGCAGCTCAGGGCTGGCTGGCTGGCGAAGGGCCTGACCTGCTCCTCCTAGTCCCGGTGGGCGTGGATCCTCCGTGCTCCCGGACGGGCAGCTTCAGCCCGAGCGCCCTTGTCCTCCTGCTGTGAAGTGGGGCCGACAACACCACCGTCCCTGTGGGGCTGTGTGCGGCCCCCCGTTAACGTAGGAGCCATCACACAAAGTGCCACCTAAGCTCTTTTTTTTACTGTCATCATCATGCAGACGACACTGGCTGTTTAAGAGCCCTGGGCCACCTCCAATTCCTCTACTAGCTGGTGAATGAAGGCAGGGAAAGGAAAAAAAAAATCAATTCAAGGCTATTTGCAGCTGTTTCTGGGCGAGCGTGTCCGTCTGTGTGTGTGTTTTCTTTTTTCCTGCCCTGGTGTCCTAGAGCTCTGAAAAGAATAAAAACAGAGCCCTAAAGCACTGAAAAGGCAGGATTCTTCTTAAAATCCCAGCTAATCCTGCAGCTTCCTTTAAAGGGGCAACAGGAGGAGGCGGGGAAGGGACCCAAATTGTTTTTGCAGCACCCTCCCCTCTCAACCACTGCTCCTGGAGACCAGGAAACAAGGGGAAAAATCCATAAATCATCCACTAGAGTAGGACAGAGGAAGGGACAGGGCAGGGGAGAGAGCAGAGAGCAGGGGCAGCTGGGGAGGTAGTGGGGGCAGCACGAGGGGACACTGGGACTATTTGGTAGCAGGGAGGCTGCCCGCATGGGGCAGTGCATCGAGTCCGTGACAGGGCAAGCGCCCCCCACCCCCAACCCCAGCCCCTGTCCTCCATTGCAAGTCCAAGGGCAGCCAGGACTAGGACTCCTGTGCAGAGTACCCTGAGGTGCAAGGAGGCCACCCCAAGGGGCCTCTGATCTGGCCACTTCTCTGCACCCCACTGCCACCTTTGCCCTGGTCACCTGCTGAGAGCTTCTCTGATCCCAGCCCTCCATTCATGAGAAGCAGCCAAAGCCAGCTCTGTAGGGTGAAAACCAGACCATGCTGTGCTGCTTCTCCTCCAGGACCCACCCCTGACCAGGTCCTGCAAGCGGGACTCGCCCACTCCCTGCCAGACCTCCTGCCACCATCTCCCCCTCCACCATCCCCACCACCTGTCTTGCCTCTCGAGTCCAACAGGCCCTTCCCACTGAGACCTTCACACAAGCTGTTCACTTGGTCAGCCCCTTCCCGGCCTGCCCCTGGAGAGTGGAGATCCCCTGCAAGAGGAGGTGGCTGCCTCTTGGGTCATCCTCCAACTCCCTCGCTGGGTGGGCTGTAAACACCACAGTGTGGCTTACTCACACTGAAAAGAGTCCCTGGTCTGGTGTCTAGCACATAGTAGGTGCACAGTGAGCATCTGGGTAGAAGAAATCGCTTATTTGGGGGCTGGAAATGCAGGGCTGAGATTTTAAGGGTCCGTCACAAAAGCTCTCCACTGCAAAACATTACAGTAGCTTTTCAGAGTTTGAAATGGCCCCTGCTTTGGGGAACAGCAGTTTAGATGTTTCTTGTTAAGTGGCAAATAGTTTACATGAGTTGGTTTGATAGATTAAATCCATAAAGGATTGAAGAGTGAATTTTATAGACTCTGTGAGTCATGGTCTCTGTAGAAACACAGAAGCAACTGTGGACAATGCATAAGGGACGGATGTGGCTGTGTTTCAATAAAACTTTATTGATAAAAGCGAACCGTGGGCCAAATTTGCCCCACAGCCCTAATTGGCTCATCCCTGGATTAGTCTAAGGGTAGCAAAGTCACAAGAGGACATATAGTAATGACCAGGTTTTTTTAGTGTTCATCAAATATGTATAACAAGTACTTGGAAATAGCACAAGACCATAGTGGTACCTTGTGTGCTATAGTATGATAAACTAGAAGAAAGCCGGAACACCTGAAATTACTGTTTTACAGGATAAAAAGCATTTCGGCTACATCCATTCTCATATCAGCACTGTGTTCGGACAGATGGGGAATTCTAAGGTCCTGGGGGCTACCCAGGGCTCACGTATGTGTTGAATGTGTGGGTGGATGGGAGGAGAGGAAAGGATGTTTTCCAGCGTGATTACAAAGTAGGCTTGGTCAACAGCAGGATGAGAGTCGTCAACTTGGGACAACTTGGGAGTCCCAGGAATGGAAAGAAGTTGTCAGACTATGAGTCCCAGGGAGTGTGGGAGTAGGGGCAGAAATGGGCATGATAAATTTTGTGGGTGTATAAAAAAACAAACAAACACAAGGACAGAGCAAAAGCAACCTTTCAACTGGACATCCACATGCAAAGAAAATGGATGTAGATGTAGAACAGACCTTACAATCCTCCCAAAAATTAACTCAAAAAAGGATCACAGACCTAAATGTAAATGCAAGCCTATAAAACTCCTAGAAGGTATCAGGAGAAGACCTAGATAACTGTGGGTATAGTGATGCCATCTTAGGTACGGTACCAAAGGCATAGCCTATGAAAGAAATAGCTGATGGGCCAGACTTCATTAAAACTGAAATTCCTGCCCTGCGAAAGTCACTGCCAAGAGAATGGGAAGACAAGCCACAGAGTGGGAGTGGGAGAAAATCCTTGGGAAAGACACATCTGATAACAGACAAAAAACTCTTAAGACTCAACAATAAGAAAACGCCCAACTATAAAATGGAACAAGGACCTAAACTGACATCTCACCAAAGAGAATGTCTGGGCGGCAAATGAGCACATTAAAAGACATCCCACATCACCTGTCAGCAGGGAAACGCAGACCAAGCGAGGCTCACGATTCACCTATTACCACCACCCAAGGCTGGTGACGATGTGGAGTGACAGGAACACTCATTCACTGCTGGGGGTAGTGAATGCCCCTACCCTTGGAAAGACGACTCAGCAGATGCATACAACAAAACTAAACACACCGTTACCATGAGATCCAGCAGTCAGACTCGGTGGTATTTACCCCGAAGACTTGGAATCCTATGTCCATGCAAAAATCGGCAAGTCCTGGGTGCCTTCACTTCTTGAGAGAGTGTAGCCAGCATCACTATATGCACTTAAGTTTTATTATTGTAAGAACTATTCTCATGTTAAATAAACTTACCGTTACTAGTAAAACAAACAACCTCTCAGAAAGCTGTGTGAAGAATGCACTGACTCCCTACACTATGATGCTGCTTTATCTCCAGCCTGAATATTTGTCTTGAGCTCCAGACCTGAATCTCTATGTGCACACGAGTCCCTGGGCCCCGCCACCAGCTCTTTGGATGTGACACATCAAAACCACTTCCCATTCTGCCTGTCTCAGTGGTGTCACAGGCCAGCAAGTGACCCAAGCTAGAGACAAGGAAGGAATTCTAGACGCTTAATGAACATTTAAGGCACTTAATAGTGCCTTAAAAATACCAAAACCCAAGCCCAGCTCTCCTCCTGACGCCAGCCCTGGTCCTGGGCACGGACAAGGGGGAGGGCCAGGGAGCCTGGTCTTCAGGAAGACGCACCCTTGGTTTGTGGGATTTTAGTGTTTCCCTTAGCAACATCATTTAGATCAGCTGCAGCCAACACTCACTGAGCCCACCTATGGGCTAAGCAAGCTCACTGGCCAGTCCACAGAAGACTCACTGTCCCCAAGCCACAGAGAGCTGGCACAACAGTACCCAGAGCACAGCGAAGCAGCTGCCAGGGCGCAGGGTGAATCCCAGCCCTCTGCTTCCACCTGAGAGTCTTGGGGCAAGTTAGCAACCACTCCAGGCCCCCTTGTCTGTAAACTGGAGACGATGCCCGTTGGGTTGTGGGTCTTGCAGGGCTGCGAGGAGGGGTTAGAATGGGCACGGGTAGTAGCCATCCTTTACTGGTATTCTGCCACTGCTATCTTTACCCTTCCTGCTGGAGAGGAGAAACAGCAGGTTCGGGGATGGTGTGTGACGTCACTTGAGACACCACATGTTCTCGATTTTAATCATGCCCGAAGTCAGGCGAGCGGGGAGTAGCTCAGAGTAGGGGTGCAAAGTGGCCACGTAACTCTAGCCAGGTTGTGCCCTCTCAGCCTCAGTCTCCATCTTTCACACAGAGGTGACAGTTTGGGGGATCTGAGTTGCTAATGTGGATGAACGCCCGACGGGAGGGTGAGCTCCCACGCGCCTCTTCAGAAACCTCCAAGGAGTCGCTGCCTGCCCCTCCTTGAAAGCGGGTTCCTGCATTAGGGCCCTCTGACCCGAAGGCTCAACGGCCTGGACAGTGGCCGGCAGCCCCTCTGGGCCCAGCAGCCTTCCAAGGGCTGAGTGGAACCCAGGTGCTGGGCCTGGGGGCTCAAGAGCACAGAGCAGGAGGCCCGCCCATGCCACATGCCCGAAGCCTCATCCCAGTGGCTGTCTCGCGACCAGCGCCCAGCCCAGCCTCGTGGAGCTGCTTCCACATGAGCTCCCCGGACTGCGGTGAAGCCGCAGAAGCCAGAGACACCAGACACGGCGCCTCCGCCTTCTCACGAGGCTCCTCCACAGCTGCGGCGGGAGTGGAGGCTTCAGGGCCCCGCTGACGGACACCAGGGAGGAATCGTCTACCTTACAGCGAGACTTTTAAAGCCCCACTGCCTGGCACCTCCTACGAGTCACACGCACAGACAGGACACTACTACTCCAGCAAACGCCGACCCCGGCCCCGCACTCACCCTCGCAGCACCGCGCAGGGGGCAGCTGAGAGGGCGGAGAGCCCAAGGTCATGGCGAGTGAGCACCACAGCTGAGACCTGAACCCCCATTCCAGACCCCGGTTCTTCACCCCTCAATCGTTCACCTCCTTTTAGATGAAGAGCTGCAAGGAGGAGGATGGGAGCAGCACACACAGCCTGAAGCAGTGTGGCAAGAATCAGGATTTCTACAGTCAGAGAAACAGAAAAACCGCCTTTAGGATGCCACTGGAGAAGGCAAGGGTCAGCCTTCGTCTTGGCTGAAGGGGCAGGAGAGTGTCCGTTCTACCTCCTCTGGCCCCCAGGCACATTTACAAGACTATCTCTTACATCCTTGACTTCCTCACAGCCGTGTGTACGGGTGCGCGTGCGCGGGGTGGGAGCGGGGGACTTCTCGATTTCTCTTCTGCACCCTCCTAACTTCCCTCCTGCAGGTCAGCCACCCTCAACGTCCTGCACTTTCCTCTGGAGTCTAACTGCCACTGTGGGAGCTGAGGGGCCCAGAGCTGTTAAGTTCCTGTTTCCTCGGAGGCCTCACCTCAAGCCCTTGCCAATAGCTTGGAATAAGGTTTGTGAGCAACTGTTGATAAGGAGCAGGCAGGCCAGGAGTGGCAGGGTGACCCAAGCCTAGAGCAGCTTCCTCTTCCTCATTTCCACAAGAAAAAATGAGGAGCACAAATAAGAAAACTAATGCCACTGACCTTCAGCTCAGAGACGACAGGGGATGGTGAAGACTGTGGCCAACCAACTATCCCTAGAAGGTGGCGGCCACACGACAGCCCTGTCAAACGCGGTTGTGCAGGGATGCCAGTCCGGGGGGCCAAGGCTTTCAGCTCGGTCCTGGCCTCTAGCTGAGAGGCGCACCATCCCAGGATGAGGCGTGCCAGAGCACATTTCTTTTTCCACGCGAAATCTAATTTCTAAATGTTGGCAACTTATTTTAAAATAAAACACATGAGTGAGCTAGAGTGGCCCAAGGGGTACAAGTTTGTGACCTCTTGAGCTCTTACGGCACCGGCACAGACCATGCTCACCCAGTGCCCCCACACTCCCCGCGTTTCCAGCCCTTGGTGAGCCAGGCCTGGGACTGTGACTGAGAGAGGGAGAGCCACGACAACGTCCAGGCGGGGCAGTCAGGTGCTGGCTGCCTCCACTGTTTCTCTTCCCTGAGGAGGCTCCTGCCACATGGTATGATCAGCACAGCGAGGCTACCCCAGGGAAGGGCCCCTGTCCAGAGACTCAGCTAGGTGAGGCCCTGGGGTCTGGCCGTGGAGACAGCCAGTGCTGCCTGCTCTCAAGCACACCTGAAGCACAGATCTTCATGACGAAACATCCAGCGAGGGAGATTCACACACTCCCTGGCTCTCAGAGCACCTGAGCTTTCCTTTTCTTGTGCGGTGTGCCTCTCAGTAAGAGGGCAGGACAAAGTGGTGTCACCTCGTGCTGGAAAGGGAGGCTCAGAAGCAGAAGTGTGGAGCACTGAGTTGTGTGGCAAAGGAGCGGCGGACTAGGACGCCAGCCCTGGAGCTCTGCGTCGGCCCCCGCCTGCAGCGCGAGAGCCGGCCTCTGCGGTGTGTGCGCCGCCTCTCACCTTCCCCGTGGACTTGGTCCCCTTCCAGATGCAGAAGTAGCAGATAGTCCAGGCTGCCAGGAGACACAAGGCCAGCTCCCCGCGGAGGTTCCCGATGTGCTCGATCCCATCGGAGATGGCCAGGACCCGGCGCCTGCGGGTGGGAGAGCGAGAGTCAGGGGCTGGAGATCGCCCCTGGTCCCCACAGTGGGCACAGCCAGGGCTGCAGAGGGGCAGGGACGGCCCTTCACACAGGCCCCACCTCCCACCGAGCGTCTTCTCTGATGCTTGGGTGGGGGGTGGGGCCCTAGAGAGGACAGAGCCACAGCCCTGCCCTTGTGGGTTCACCCACGAGGGAGCGGCGGGTGGGT
This sequence comes from Scalopus aquaticus, assembly GCA_004024925.1. Lineage (NCBI taxonomy): Eukaryota > Metazoa > Chordata > Mammalia > Eulipotyphla > Talpidae > Scalopus > Scalopus aquaticus. The sequence continues at coordinate 124,793 of PVIJ01003749.1, forward strand.
CAGCAGATGGTTAGGGTACAGCGTGTAAGGGACATGACGGGAGATGGCCAAGCAACACCCAGCACACCTCAGGGTGCCAGGTGACGGCCGGACACCCCACACGCATTCCAGGGCCCTCCCTCACCCTGGCCTCTGAACTCAAGGCTGGCCCTGTCTTGCTCTGGCCAGGGGTCTCCCGGCACAGCAGCCGGCCCAGTCAGGCGGTGAGGTCACTACTGCAGCAGGTGTCAAGGTGCAGTCCCCAGAAGTCTGAGCTCCCAAGGGACTTCGAGAGCCCTCCTGCCACCCCGTGTCATGTGACGCAAAATGTCACGTGAGCAAGAAACACATGTTGTTGCTTAAGCAACTGAGCTCTTTGGGGGCATTTGGTGCTGCAGCCTCATGTGCCCTGTCCTGACTGCTACAGGCGCCAGGGCGCGCTCCCTGGAAGGAAGCACTTTCCAGCCACCTGGGAGGATGAGGGAATGCGGCCGGCCGGGAGCAGCAGAGAGGAAAGGCTGGTTTTGGTCGAGGTAACAAAGGGCAGACCAAAGAGCTTGGGGTACCCAGGAACACTGGAAACAGGGACCGAGGGAAAGGCAGGACAGGCAAGCAGAGGCGGCACCAGCAGCAGCCTCGAATATCATGCCCAGGGCCCGGGCCATAGCAGAGGGGGGGACCCCCACTCGTGCTGAGTCGAGGCCTCCAGCCACAGCTCCCCCAGAAACCACCTATTCTCCTGGATCAACACTCCCTGGCTCCCAGAGCCCACGCCTGGGCCTGGTGTTTCTTTGGAGTCAAACCTGCTGTGCTCCATACTGTATGGAGGCCACAGCCCCGACACTGACCCCCCTTTGCTTCATGAGCCCCACTCTGCTGCCAATCCATGCCAGTAGCCTGGGTACCCTACAAAGTGCTTTGAGAAAGCAGCCCCCACCCCACCAAGCGCGAAAGCCTCCCTCAGTGTCTGTCTCCCCAGGAATCCACTCAGGCCCGAGTCTGTGTTAATTCCTCAGTGACACCAATCAGTGCTGGTCTCTGGCCCCAGTCCTCGCTGGAGAAGTCAGGCAGGCCCCTGACAAAATCGGGCTGTGTGCGCTATGGACTTACAGGAAAGAAAGCCAGTCAGTCCTATCGCCAAGAATGGGAACATCCACCTAAACACGCATTCACTGAACACCTCCTATGTGCCCAGCATGGTATTCGATACTGAGGACACAAAGGGTAGGGCTCTCATCCTCGAGGAAGCTGGGCAAGAAGAAGCACGAGTCGGCTGGAGAGGCCGCGACGCCAAGGTATCACCAGCGCAACTTGACGTGCTGCTCCCACCCCGTCTCTGGCTTTGACTCACTTGAAAACTGCAGGCCTTATGAAATGAAACCTTGAGATCACCTATTGTTATAACAGAGCACTGGGCCCCAGCATGGTCCTGCACCCCATGCTGGGCCCGCAGAGTCTGAACCTCTGTGGACTGGCTCCCCAGGGGCAGCACTTCCATTTCCCCAAGGATTCCTTGTGCCCAGTAAGGCTCTGGGTGCTGCAGCAGGAGGGTTTCCAGGCAGTGCAGCTATTACAGAAACTCCACCAAATGTACATACATCTTCCCCCTCTTAGGGGAGGAGGTCATGGATCCTTTGAGAAGCTACTGAGGGATGGACTTTCTCCCCCAAGGAATTCCCCGATGCACTCACTCACTCCCAAAGTTCTGCAGGGAACCTTTGGGTGCTCACCAAAACTCCCTCGTCTTCAGGTGAGAAGCCTGGCGCTGACATACACCTCCCACCTACAAACTGTCCCCCTGCACCCCATGGTCGGGGCGACCATGGGCGGGTGACTAGGACAGCCCAGAGCAGGAGAGGTCGCGCTGCAGGCTGTCTGTCCATCCAACACTGAATTCACCCTTGGGGAGACACTCCCAGCAGCCCCCCAGCTAGCAGGATGCATGCGCACACACCTTCTTGTTGATGTAGTTGTTTTCTGAACCGAGAATCCACGGACTGGAAAGCACGGGGACGGGGAGAGCGCGGGGGCAGACCTCCAGAGGAGCTGGCTCGGGGCCCCTCTCCTCCACATTTTGGATGCTGCAAACCCTTGAGTCATCAGCCTGCTTCAGCGCCCTCTCGCTTAATTGAACAATCTAATTCCCAGAATGGGAAGCAGATTACTAAAAGCTACGCAGGATGAATTGCTCTTTTGTACTACCAGACACTATTTGAAAACATCCTCAAACTATTTTCCTAGGTTTTACCAGTGCTGACCTGAACTAGAGCAAGGGGCCTTGGGTTTCTAAAGAAAGGGGGTCTGGGGGCCAGGTTCTCAGCCTTCAGGGCTGTGGGGTTGTTTTGAAACCCACAAGGGCTGCCTTTGAGTGCACGGGGCTGGAGCGCTCAACTCCAGAAACTTGGAGAAGGCACCGCTCTTCCTGGGAAAAGCTTTCTTCACGGCCCTCCCCTGTGAAGCGCTGGACAGAAGAAAGGTCTGAATAAGGAAGAGTTCGCTGCCAACACCGCTGGCCAAAAGGACCCAGGGACAGACCTCCTGACATGGTTCGGGGCGGGGGATGCCGAAGGCTGGTGAGGACTGCCCCAAGGGCTCGTTCACTGGAGCATGCCCTGTGCCTCCTGGGAGTCAGCACCAAAGCAGACTTCCTGGAGCGTCCTTCACAGACCCTAAGAGTTGCATATTTTGGACATTTCCACCCAAAAGCTGCCATCTTAGAGCTTGCAGACATAATGCCACTGTCTCTAGCCTTTGTCATCCCCAGAGGCGGGCTGGGCACAAACCCCAGCTCTGCTCCTCACCAGCTGTGCAGCCTGGGGGGAGGGGCGTCACCTTCTCTGAGTCTCAGCCTCGTCTGTAAAATGGGTACAACGACACCTCCCTTCTGTGGGCTTCTGGGCACGGACTCGTCAACCCTCCCATGGTCCTTGAAGTAGGTACATTCACCCTCATCATTTCAGAGATGTGGAAACTGAGGTGCAGAGAGGCTAAGTCACTTGCCAGAAGTCGAACCACGAGCAGGCGACAGGTCTCGGATCTGAACCCGGATCCTGGCTCCAGAGCCCACACTCACAGCCTCTAAGCTGGTGCCCGCCATCCCCCAACACTGAGAGCACTGCTTTCCTTTCTCCTCTACGAGGTCGACCCCGGGTAGATGCACAACCCAACCCCAAACCCTTCCGCGTGCTCGCGCAGCTGGCACCAGGAGTGTAAAGCACGCGTCCTTGCATTTGTCACTTATTCCAGTCATGCTAATTAGAGTCTTCAGTGTGTCGGGTACTGGGCTCAGCATGGGGGTCCTAAAAGACCTGGGGGCCCAATGGGGGCGGCAGACAAGGAAGCAGGGCAGGGTGTGGAGAGGGTCATGCCAGGGAACGGGGACCTTCCCTAAACATTTCCCACTCCAGGGACGTGGGGCCAGAGGTGAGGTGGGTGGCCCTGAAGGGCAGAGGAGAGTTGTCAGCAAAGGAGAGGAGGCACCTGGGGCAAAAAGGCCACCAAAGGCAAAAGTCAGGAGGGCGGAAGGCAGGCTCAGCAAGGCAGGGGGGCAGCGGGGAGTGGGGCAACAGGAGGGGTGGGTGCGGAGAAAGGGAGTGAGGAGAGGCTAGCACAGGCCAGACCTGGAGCTTTGCGGAGGGGCTAGGGTCACCCCAAGGACAGATGGGGGTCCAGAATGATCTTAAATGGGGAGAGATTCCAACAGATGCACATTTGGGGAAACTCCCTTTGGCTGCAGTGGGAAGAGCAGACGTAAGCGTGAGCAGGGCAGGGCACTCGGCGCAGAGAATTTTGTCTCCACTGGAACACGTCTGGGGTCAGCACTAAGGCAGGGGGATGGCCCTGTGGTAGGAGAACAGCTGGGTTTCAGAGCAGCAGCGGGGCGGCAGCAGCAGAGGCTGACACCCAGCTTCATCCCTGGGTGGATGGGCAGGAGCGGAGCAGGAGTGAACCGGCAAGTGGGGCGGAAGAGGAGGCAGTGGGGAGGCGGTCCTCTAAACAAGAGGACAAGGAGGCATTTGGGGGACACCCCCAGAGCTGCAATACCCAGTGGCCGCAGGGTCTCTGGATGCAAAGTTCTGAAAGATGATACACAGGGGAGACGGGAGCCCTCCCCGCCAGTGCCTTGCTTCACCCCCGGGAGGGGGCAGCAGGACAGCCCGGTCAGAGAGTGGATTCTGGACAAGCGGTGGGGGCAGGGCAACTTGAGAGGGCGGGGGTGGGTGGGGAGCAGACCAGAGGAGCTGAGACGCCCCCACCC